>JBAMAX010002929.1:0-128221 GCA_037043745.1 Chymomyza amoena
CCAGTTTGCCAGGTAGAGCGAGCGTCTTAGCAGCCAGCTTTTGTCTGACAGCAGCAGCGACTGTGACAGCCTCATGTCGTCGCGCTCGCTCGCACTCAACATTAACAGAGCAGCTAGGGGTTGAGTTGGGCAGAGAGCAGCGCGTCAAGCAGCGCAGTCAGGCCGCCTGCTAATTCCATTCAATTCCAGTGGAAAGTGCGTGTACGCTGTCCGCTAGGCGGCGCTGCTGTCTATGTGCGGCAATGCTCTAATTGGCAACGGCAGTTTGCTTGTTTATCTCTAATTATATTTTAATTTGTACAATGTTGCCCCAAAGTGTTTGCACTTCATGGAATGTTGCTGCCGCACATTTTAATTGCAATTATGCCGAGCAGCTCAAGACACCGACACAGACGCAGCTCGAGGCCAAATACTTGCCGCTGCTGTGTGTCCTTGCCACAAGGCATTATTTTTGGCACGTTTGCTACGCGCCAACTTCGTGTTCAATGGACACTAATTATTCCGCCAGGACTGCGGCATTCCCCTTGGTAAAAATTTTGTGTCAAATCAGTTGTTTGGGTAATTACTTTGTGACTCAAGGAAATTGAGCGAGTACACAATTTTGGAATTTTAAACAGTTCGGGCTGTGGGCCACTGCGGCTTAATAAACCCAGTTAGCTGGGCTATACAGCTTTAAATAAGTTACGTCAAGTGGAGACAATTTCTCAAGTCTTGCCACAATCACAAATATTTCGCTCACGTACATTCCAGCTCATTTCCTGTGCACGGCAAAATGACACAAAAGGTGTCAAACGGATGTCGTAACGTGACG
This sequence comes from Chymomyza amoena, assembly GCA_037043745.1. Lineage (NCBI taxonomy): Eukaryota > Metazoa > Arthropoda > Insecta > Diptera > Drosophilidae > Chymomyza > Chymomyza amoena. The sequence goes on from JBAMAX010002929.1 coordinate 812, forward strand.
CGCGTATGTCCAATCATAGCGTGCAACAACGTCTTGGCCAAGTTTAATAGAGAGCTACCTGCTGCGGTTAATGCCTACAACTTGGCCAAGCCCTGCAACTTTAAACGGTTTTTAATTGTTCCAAATACCAAGAGCTCCACACACACACACATAACACACACAACGCCCACAATTAAGCGCACGCAAACCCGTCAAAAGACAAGAAGCCTGAAGGAGCAGCGTTGAAGAAAAAGGAAAGCAAGAAAACATGCGCGCGCCATGTTAATTAATTTGCCCGGACATCCGTAACGACGCTGGCGGGCAAAGGGGACAACTGGACAGGGCACAACTGGCTGGCGTCTAAGGTTTCCTTGTGTTTATTTTATGCCGTCGCGCTTAAGTGGTAAGCCCCATTAACAACTGCCTGTCGTTTGCCACGGAAATAATGGCGTTAGATCATCGTCACCCTGAACGCTACGAGGGCGGACTTTAATGTTTGCGGGCAGAGACAGTACAAGTGGGGGCAGTATGAAGATAGAGGAGTGAGATTTTATAACGTAACGCTACGCAGAACGCTGTGAAGTGTGTCCTCCTTAAAGGAAAAATCAACTGGGAGAAATTTTTACTTATAATATTCAACTGGAAATAAGAGTTTCGATTTACGGAGAAGCAGCAGCATTAAAAGATCAGGGCTCTAGTAACCATTAAGTCTGAGAGAACTCCGAAGGATACTAGGGTAGAATCAAATATTGGTTTACGTCGCATAGTTCTGGATTGGCTTAAAAATTGGATCTTATCGAATAATTCCAAGAAAAGTTTAAAAAATCAGCAGTGTGTCTAATTCCGAATGTTGGATTATCAATTGGTCATAGTCAAAAAAACGGACATTCTACAACCGACACTACAGCTACCCAAAAATGCATGCCAAGAGTTGAATGATATATTCGTGCGAAGAAAAGAACGTTTCTTACATTAGAATAGATTACTTTCTTCCTTTTTCGATAGGGATGACCTAAGAACTCAAAACGTCGTCAGATTCTTTTTGGATCTTGTCGAATAATACCAAGAAAAGTTTAAAAAATCAGGAAGGTCGAAAAAGCTTCCAGCTGTGTGTATGATTCCGAATATAGGGTTACCAAATGGACAGAGTGAAAAAAGCGGGCATATCTCAACCGTAACTACATCTCCCAAATGTGCATGACAAGAGTTGATCGATATAATCTTGTGAAATAAAGCGAACATTTCGTACATTCGAATGGATTACTTTATTCCCTTCTCGATAGGAATCGTCTAGTGATAGTTAAAACTTCGCCTGATTCTATTTGGGGTTCCAAAGCGTAACGAAGCATTTGATATATGCTTGGGAGCTAAATCATATTGATCTTCTTTACATTGACGAAACATAAAACGCAACCCTCGTTCCACCAATAGTCTAGTTAAAGTAGGCGGAGAGGTGCTCCTTGTCAGGGTTGTAGCCACACGGCCCATGTGCGCGTTCGTCATTTGAGCGTTGAAAGCTTTCAGCGTAAATTGTTGAAAATTAAGAAATGTTTTGCCACTAAAATAAAAAAAAATCCTACCCAACGCCCACTACGCAACACTAGCAGCAGGAATGTCCTGTTTTGTGCTGTCTCCTTCCCGACCATATTTCATAGCTGTTCTGGTCTGTTGTTTTATGAGCGCCATTTGTGCTTGTTGTAGTTGCCATTGTTAATGTCTTGGCAACCACAAATGGCGCCCACTGTCAGTTTTGCCAGCTGCCCATAGACGTCCTTTGTCCCTTGTCCCGTATCCCGTGTGCCTTGTTCTATGTGCTTAGTGCCGTTGTATGTAGTCCTGGTTGCCAGATTGCCCGTAGCTTGTATTTTCTTGCGGTTGCCGGGTATCCGTATACGTGTATTTTGTTTTTAGTGTTTTTCTTTAATTTAGTCCTGGGCGAGGTGGCTGGCTGGCTTCCTTCTGGGCGCGCTTACAATAATTAGATGTAACGGATATTGTAATTGGTGTTAAATTGCGTTATAGGCCGTTATTTTTTGTTTTCTTATATTCACGAGTTTTGTTTTTTTTTTCTGGGGCTCTGGAAATATATGCTTCGTTCTTATTTTTCTCCTTTTGGTTTGCTTTCCAATTTGAGTATGTTAAGTAGTAGGATTTACTTTCAAGTTAGTAAGTACTTTACTCGACTAGACAAAGCCTTTTATGCCTAATGGATGTTGGTGAACAAAGGAACTTACTGAACTTGGTTCATACTTGATTTTATTCATAGGAATATGAATATAATCAAAAAAAATCGTTACCTTGGGTATACGTTGTACAGGTTGCCCGCTGGGGGAATCAATCTTAGACTGGATAGTCCTTAGTGGTATTGGGTATAAGCTAAGTAAAAACTTATATCTAGTATTTTCAGAACGTATAAATCTAGGCAGAGTAGGTATAGCCCCTTATTCAACTTTTGTTAAAAAGAGAGTTAGTTGGAGCTATAATATTGAGTGATACAGAAAAAAATAGCTGGTAAGAAAAGATAATCCTGTTTGCTTTGTTTTTCGAAAGCAGCTTTTTGGGTTCTTGAATAGAGTCTTGCCTAATAACAGAGTCGAACGGAAAAATACGATTACTAAAACCCATACAAGAGAAAAAGCTCTTGTAGAGGCCCTAAGCTTCCAAGAGAAGTAACAAAGGAAAAAAATCAGATAATTTAGTCTTAAAATTGAACCATCTAATAATTTTTTAATTTGAGCTAATTGAGTGATAGCAAAACATTCCGCATAATTTGTTATATGTATATGTGACAAGATTTCCGACAGCTTTGTTATTTTTTTTTTTTCGTACCAATTTTGAGTTGGAAAACATATCGAAGAAAATTAACTCCTGTATAGTCCCAAAGCTTTCAAGAGAAGTAGCAAAGAAAAAAAATCAGCTTATGCAGTCTCAAATGGTAATATTTCAAATCGTACTAGTTAATATAGTATAACAAGATTTCCAATTGTTTTAATATTTATTTTTTCGAACCAACTTAGAGTTGGAAAAATATTTTCAAGATTTTCGAACGTTTTTTTTTTTCGCGCATTTTTAAATTATGAATATTTTTAAGCGTCCTCGTCCTCTTTTCGGAATCATTTTTTTTTTTTGCCGTCTACACTAGCTGCAATTATATTGTACGCCATATTATCACAATACATGCTTTAAAAAAGGACCTTATGCGATTGGATCCTTTTTGTCTATAAGAAAGTCGAATCAACTCTCGACTCATACAAAATTTAAAATTTTTAGCTCAAACATAATGTCGATTATTTTGTATGAATGCAAAACATGGAAAGCTATCCATCGTCTCATACAACCTCTCCAAGCCTTCACCAATCTGGCCTCAACTATAAAATATTACCAACTTTGAGCGCGAACCAAATAAATTCCAGAATATGATGCAATTAAAAAACGTAAATGGGTTTGGATCGGCCACTCATTGAAGAACCCTGAGTCGGACCTAACTGAAACAGCAATCGCGTGGAGTCCTCAAGGACAAAGAAGTCGCAGAGGCAAGCCAGCTCACACATGGCGCAGACAAGTTGACTTGGAATTGGCAGGTCTAGGAATGAACTGGTTCCAAATTAAACAGATATCTGGAGATCTCCAACAGTGGAAGAGACGCTCTCTAGTCCTTATAGGACTTATAGAAACTTATATTTATATTATCACAAGTCCAACAATAAGATCAAGAGCAGAACCGAAAAGGCTGATCAAGATGGAAGTTTAAATTCGCTATAAAAAACGATTTCTAGACATTTACTGTGGCGCATCACTCGTGAGTCCCCTATCCACCTCATGCTCTCAGAAAAGAACCCAGCAGCATTGTAAGGATGACACTAGGCTGAAATCCCCAAGGAAGTAGAAGAGTAGGACCACTAAAAGCAACCGGGCGGCGGACTGCCCGTCAAGAACTGGCACACCAAATCATGACATGGATTGCAGCTAAACAAACAGCGCAAAATAGAATTCGATAGAAAGCTCTTGTAGAGGCCCCTTTGCTCCCAAGCGGAGGGGGACAAAAAAAGGTAGCCCTCGGATATTTTGGATAAGATCGTTGTAAGCTAAGCATTGACTATATCGAACATGGAAAGAAATACGGCCAATAGCTTTTAATAGAACTAATATCTCGTTTATAAAATCTCTCGGCTCGTAAGAGCCGCCTTAATATTTAATTTATATTCATTGTAAGTTATCGGTCACATATTTGTTACAAGATTTCACTTTTGCGTAGTTTTCATAGTAAAACCGAACACTCGCAACATTTCCTTGTTCCGCCGATAGAACTCTCGCTCCCTCTAGTAAGAAAACTAGCTCCTCGCTGAGCAACGCGTCAAACCAAACTAAGCTGTTAAATCTTGCTCCAGATTCATTTGTAGTTCTTTTGAGATTTGCTGCCTGGATGACGGAAACTCACACGTTGCTTGCCTAATGCTAATTAGCATGACAATAGATCCCAGACAAATTCAGGAAGTTAGCAACGAGCCAGGTATAAAGAAAAAGGGTTGTCGCAGCATATGACAGGATATGATTGAATTTGAATATACTCTACAACAAAAGCGCAATTTCCAAAAAAGTGTGTGAAAAAAAGAAGAAGGAACTGAGCTATAGTTGCTGCAGCTAAATTGAATTTTTCTCTCGTCTCGACTGCGTCTGAACTTGCCCAGAGTAACATAAATCACAGGCCCAACCGAAAATTTGCATAAGTTGGCAGCCCAAAACGAAATCAGCGCCAACAACAACAACAACAACGAGTGCAGCTCCTCACCCTGCCATGAGGGCACGCCCGTCTGCGCGCTGACGTTTGCAGTTTTTGTGCTACGCCCCCCGCAAAACTCTCTAATCAAATTAGCAACAGTTTGGCAACACTGGCGGCATGGCGGCATCCCGCTGACAGTTAACCGGAAGTGCGAAAAGTTTTACCGCTTTCACTTTTTTGCTCATTGTTGTTTGGCTGCACTTTTGTTGCATTTATTTTGATTTGATTGTTGTGAGGAGGGGCGGGGTAAAGGGGCGCTACCCCGGCCAGCCCAAATTTTTCCTAAGCTTGCAAAATTATTTTATGTATGTTTCAGTTGTTTTGGTTTTATTTTTTTTTTTGCTTTGCGGCATTTGCATTTGAATTTGCATTTGAATATTGCTCGCGTGCGTTGCATGAATCATTCATGCGGCTTTGTTGTTGTTGTTGTTGTTGCAGTTCTGGTTGTTGTTGTTGCAGCTACCGCTGATGATGATTCAAGTATCGATTTGCATTGATTTGCATTTCAATTGCAGTTTTTCGACACTTTACAATGGATTATTTTGCGAGTTGCATAATGACTCTATGCATGTGTGTGTGCATTTGCGTGTGTCTGTGTGTATCTATGTGTGTATATTCGCATTGATTTATTTATAGCTGCATTTCATTTTCAAGTGTTTTGTTGTTGCCGTCAATTGTTGTAAATAATGAGACTTTGTTTGCCTGCATTGTGTTCAGCGGTTTTCTATTCTAATTGTTCGAAAATTTAATGACAGTTCTTGAATTTCCGACATAGATACTTCTACCTAGTACTACAACAACAGTAGAGTATTATATTAATTGTAATTTGAAGCTATTTAAAATGTGCATATTAACATGAAAGCTACTTAATTACATTTAACCAAAATCCCTTGAGATTCTACTTCATTTACAATGAAAGTTTGTGATTTAAGATTTTTGTTTAGGCAGTATTTCAAATTAAAACAAATTCGTAGAATAACCTATAAAAAGGCTTTTATAATTTCTGGAAAAATTTTACTTTGCGATATAATTGTGGGAAATGGTAAATTTTAATGGTACTAATTTAAATAGCTTTTCGCCGATTTTGCAAAGATTGACATGACGCTGTTTTTGGTCTACTGTAAACAAAAGCGATACCCATTTTGAAAATTTTAAAACTATTTTTTTATGGCTAAATTCAGTTTAAAAGCTCCTTTGATAGATCTTTTTAAAGTGTTACCTAAATCCTTCAGCTTAAATTTTCGGTTCGTTAAAACGATTTCGTAAACTTTTTGGATATTTTCTGGTGTAAATCACCTTTAAAGTGAGTGAACCTTCGCAAAAAAGTATTTTTTAGGATTTTTTTGGTTCGAAAAACACAAAAACTGCATTTTTTTTAGGAATCATTTTTGAGATTTTCATTCGGAGAACATGTTTTTGAGCAACTTGTTCATTTTTTAGTCAATATCTCGTGATCAAAATTAAAGAAAACATAAAAGACGACTTGACGGTGAGCCTTTATATATGTACCTATAGAATAAGTACAAATTATTGAAGCTACACCAGCAAAGATGAAAAAAAAATTTTCGACCTTTTTTCAAAATTACTCATTATACCCTGTACCGTATGGTACCAAGGGTATATTAAGTTTGTGCAAGCCGAAAATGTATGTAACATATAGAAGGAGACGTCGGAGACACCCCAAAGTTACCTAAAATATGATCAGGGTGAATAGAGAAGTCGATATACCAATGTCCGTCTGTCCGTGTGAACGCCTAGATCTCAGAGATGGTAAGAGCTAGAGTTACCAAACTTTCACATTAGATCCCATATTATTCCATAGGAGGCAAGTTTATTTTATTTTTTTGATATCGCGGATAAATTATATAGCTCCCATGGGGGTGTTTGAGACGACCTCGACAAAAAAAAAGCGTTTTAGATGAATAATTCGTTTGTTTATGAAGATGTCGTAACCAAATTTGGTATTCGAAAGTTTTTTATAGTTCCCAATCACTGTACCAAATTTGATCGAAATCGGTTGACTATATCATATAGCTCCCATAGGACCGATCGGCCAAAATAACTTTTTTAAAGAAAAATTCGCTATATTTCGTTTTTTAATAAAGATATCGTAACCAGATTTGGCGTTTGGAAATTTTTTAGACCACTTAAGTAATGTGCCAAATTTGAACAAAATCGGTTGACTATATCATATAGCTCCCATAGGTCCGATCTTCCAAAAAATCGATTTTTTAACAAAATTTGTTGTGTTTCGTTTGTTTGTTAAGATATTGGGACCAAATTTGACATTCGTGAGCATTTTATAGTTCCTAAGCACTGTACTAAATTTAATCCAAATCGGTTGACTATATCATATAGCTCCCATAGGACCAATCGGTCCAAAAACACATTTTTTATACAAAATTCGATGTGTTTTGTTTGTTTGTAAAGATATTTGAAATAAATTTGGCATTCATATCTTTTTTAAGGTATTTAAGCACTGTGTCAAATTTTATTGAAATCGGTTGACTATATCATATAGCTCCCATAGGAACGATCGGTTAAAAAAAAATTTTTGCTTAAAAATTCTTCTGTTTCTGGTTTTTTCTGAAGAAATCGGACTTTATTACAAGCTAGTGGTACAGGGTATCCTAAGGTCGTCCGCGCCCGACTTTACGTCCGCCATTTTTTTTGATTTGCTTTTTATTAACGAGAAAAAACTTTAAAACTTATTCTAAGGCTGGAAAAGAGTTCCTTTACGAGCATTTTGACCTTACAATCTCCAAAATAATGTAAGAACTGTAGCTGTCACAGAACTTACACGGCCTTTTTCTCATCAATTAAAAGGTTGGAATTTTCAAAAAATAATGCGGGAACAGCGTGTGTGACGTCATCTGTACAGTTTGCCACAAAAATCATAGTAAGTTTCATCAATTCCTTCTGTGGTGCGGCCTTTTGGTCCAGTTTGCTACGGTTTTCTCGTCCTCTCAGTCTTTCCTCCAAGTTGTCCCACAAGTGTCCAATGGGATTGAGATCAGGATTCAGCATCGGATTAACCATATGTGTATTATTTTGAAATTAAAAAGAAAAAACTAAAAACCAATTAACTAACTTCAATTAATTTTAACGATTTTTCGCCTAAGCTCTCAATTCTTATAAGCTTCGTTAACGACCAATTTTAGAAAACTTTGCCCCATCATATTTTGTGCAAAGAAATATTTAAACGATTTCATATAAATTATAAAATTAGAGAAATTTTATTTTTGTTCGTATTATGTGAACTGAAAAACGCTGAAATTCTTTTCGTATCTATTTTATTTTATGAACCCTCCATCAAATTTAAAAAGATTCTGAGGACCCCTTAAAATTAACTCTAATATGGTCAGTAGAAAAGTAATTAATACGGTACCATACTTCCTAAAAGGATGCTGTGGTCGGCATTATCAAAAAATAAAAAATGTTTTTGGCGCTAAATTTAACACTCGTGTTATAAAATGGAATGGGATTGTAGATTTTCTGAAAAAAATTAAAAGAAAAAATATATTAAAATTATTTAGTGAGAGAAGTCGGTATGTGAGAAGAGTAAAAAATACTTCGTTTTATGATTCATTACCTACTTTATTTTCAATTTGCATAACCATAAAAAAGATTTGGATAAATTTTTTTTTATGCCGGAATTTCGACTGCATCCGAATTGTCTTTCAAAATTGGCTCAACGGATTTCAGTTTTAACCCTAAAAATATGGTTATGGCCTAATTTTTTTTAGTTCGTATACATTCCTCGAATTTGGAATTTAAACAGCTTTTTTCACGAGAACTTCTTAGAAATTCATATATTTAAAATTTATTCTGAGTTCTCCTAACAAGTTCTCAAAACCTCACTATGTCAAATGTATCACTTAGAATTTGTATAATTGTTCGAAATTATGGTCTTTTATGAAAAACTGGCAAAGTGGCTTACAAAAACTTTCATTTAATATTATTTTCAGCAGCAATCAATTGCATTTTTTAGTGCCATATATCATAAATAAATTTTAAAACAATATGCCGAAAGAAATCCTTGCCAGAGAACGCAATATTGGTGCGGGTTGTCTATTGTGTTTTTTTACAATTTTGTTTTTAATTTTCTTTTTTGTTTTGGTTTTTATACTATGTGCAACAGAACATATTGTCTGAGATAGCGATATCTAAAGATAGATAGAGCCAAAGGTAAGCGGGTCAGTCGGGAGAGTCAGACCGCCAGCATATTCCATAAACCAGGCACTAACAACAACGGCAAATCATCAACGTATACAGAAAAAAATAGAATAGAATAGGACCGAATTTATTATGCTCTAATTTTATAGATTTTTTTTGCGTAAATTTCTGTGAATTTAAAAAGAATCAAAATATATTGGTCAATCGATTAATTTTATTAATCAATACTGTCAAACCACGCAAAAGCTGATTGTTATGAAACTGGCCAGAGTTACCATGCAAACGAACTATTCCATCATGCAACTATTTAGATTTTTGTATGTTTTTTAAGCAAACAGTATTAAATAGCTTGGAATCTACTTACAAATTTCTTCACTTTACTTTATTTTATTAATTAGTTTAATATAAAATTAATTTATTTTTAATTTTTATTTGTTTGTTTTTTATTCTTCCAATTTTTATTTACAATATGCCTAAAATAATAAGTAATTTATATAAAATTATTTAATCTATAAAAGGAGCAACTATTAATTGAAAGACTTTTGTTTCCGAAGTATCCTTTGCAAGGGTATGAAAAACCAAAGCTGCTTTAAGCATGGGAACCATTCAATCCGTTGAATATTGGTTATGTAAATTAATTTTTTTTTCTTACCTACGCGTTGACTCCCTGCACTACCCCTACCCAAAATCAAGCCCTTGTGGCACGCACAAAGCTGTGCCAGCATTTTGTTGTAAATTGGCGGAGACGGCTGCATTGCATCAGGATGTGTGAGGAGGTGTCTGCAAGCAACCAAAAAAAATTGTACAATAAAAATTATGCAGGCAAGCCGACGCTGCAATACCTTTCTTTATCATGGAAGTTGTGGAAAGTTAATTTTTAGACACATTCACTATTTTACATTTTGCAGAATATCTTTAGGGATTATTATATATATCTTTATATTATATTATTACCCTTGTCATTATAAAGTTGCAGTAAGAAAATTTTGGAATTTTTCTAAATGTGCTTTTTATATTTAGAGTATTTTAGAGAATTTGATGAGTTTTAAAATTCCCCAAAAGAAAAAATGATTAAGACGTTTTCTATTTGGTGACCTCATAAGTTAATAATTTGAATTTGCGCTTCTTCTTTTCTCTTTGTGAATTGTAGATTTTGTACATAATATGATAAAGGCTGGAACTTTTATTTGATTGATTCTATTATTACTTAGCTGGTCTTTCTCAACTGATACTGAGTTGGTAAGTCGTAGCTTTTGAGAAGGACTAAAAGTTCAAAAATGTTGCATCGTTGAAAATTTTGCTGACAATAAGTCCTCAACTTTTCAATTTTTCAAGCGTGAATACCCACATAACCACTGACACGTAAGAGCCAGAACCGAAAATATGCGTTTAGGTATTCGTGGAACATTTTAAAGTTCAACAAATAAGTAGTAATAAATATTCGTAATTCTAAGCAAATCTATGTTAATTTAATGCTTCCAAAAGACATGAGAGCTTTATCCAAAAAATTCAAATTTTCAGTAAAAAGGCGGTTGGCAGCCCTAAACTTTTTCTCAGTGTACCCACACTAAAAAAAATATTTTGATTGACGCCATTATTAAAAATAATAATTGAGGTATTTTCGATAACAATATACTTAAATTACTAAAGTCGATACTATTCTTATTTTACATGTACACACTGGTGAAAATTATTAACTTTTTACTGATTGGTGCACACTTTCTCAGTGGCACCTGTCATTTGAGAAAAAAATTCTACTGCGAGGTTATTTCACCTAAAATTAATAAGCCAAACAATCATAGAAAGGAAAAAGTTAAAAATAAAGTAATATTTTGTTGTGCAAAGTAAAAACGAGCTATCATGGATGAAAATCAAGGGTATGATGAAGAAACTGAGGATTCCAAGCAAGTTGAGGTATGTTCCATAAACAATTTTTTTCCCGAAAAAAATGTGGTTGCCACTAGATGCAAAGTGAACAAAGACAGCTTGGAACAATAATTTTTATTTTTTCATACTTGGACAGAGACACAGTAAAGCTTGCCCGTAGCGGAAAACGAGCCCGACATTTTTTTACTAAAGTTTTATTTCCAATGTAGACCGTTTAGATGGCACGAAAAAACCGAAAACAGTTCCCGAACAAAAAGTTGGTTGGATTATTGTTACCATACTGGCGTGACTAACTAAGTTCTGCACTTTCCAAAAATACCAATTTTAACTTTAACGACGGGCTTCAAATTAAATGAAAATTTATTCCGACATAATTATATTTACTGTCTTACAGAAATTTCATGGCCTACTAAATATTTTTTTAATGTTTATGAGCAAGTTTAAGTAATTGTTTAGTCTTTATGCTTAATTATGTTTCTCAAGCAATGGTTGTAGTATAGTTTAAATTGCATAATTATTCTGTGTTTAATTTGGCGCTTTAGGAAAGAAAGGAAGCTGCTTCAGAGGTCAAAGAGTTCCGTCAATGCGATGAAAGTCTTGAAAATAAAGGTACGATTTGAAGTTTATTTTTTGCTTCTATTGTGAAATATTTAAATGGTTTACATTTCTATAGCTTTTGTCGAGCTCAACGAGTCTTCATCTTCCGGGAGTGAGTCTATCTACGAGGACATTGGCATCTTTAGTAGCTACTTTAGACATGATAGACGTAAAAATTCGGATGAGTCCGACGAATCTGAAAATTCAAACGAGGCAACGGGCGTTAAAATAATGACTGCAAAAAATCCAGGTGATAAGGACACTGTTTACCCTAACGATCAAGTGGAACAGACGATGTGTAGCAGCGAATTTAACCATGATAGACGTGAAAATTCGGATGAGTCTGACGAATCTGAAAATGCAAACGAGGAGAGGGGCGACAAAATGACTCCAGAAAATCCAGGTGATAAAGACACTGCTTATCCTAACGATCGAGTGGAACAGACGATCTGTAGTAGCGAATTTAACCATGATAGACGTGAAAATTCGGATGAGTCTGACGAATCTATAAATGCAAACAAAGAGGGGGGCGATAAAATAACTCCAGAGAATCCAGGTGATAAGGACGCAGCTTATCCCAAACACCAGATAGAACAGACAATCTTTAGTAGCGACTTTATGCACGATAGAAGTAAAGATTCGGATGAGTCCGACGAAACTGAAAATTATCCTAACTATCAAATAGAAAAGACGATCTTTAGTAGCGACTTTAAGCATGATAGAAGTGAAAATTCGAATGAGTCCGGCGAATATGAAACTGCAAACGAGGCAAGTGCCATTCAAATAATGACTGCGGAAAATCCAGGTGATAAGGACGAAGCTTATCCAATAGATCAGATAGAACAGACACTCTTTAGTAGCGGCTTTATACACGATAGAAGTGAAAATTCAAATGAGTCCGACGAATCTGAAAATTCAAACGAGGAGAGGGGCGATAAAATGACTCAAGAGAATCCAGGTGATAAGGACACTGCTTATCCTAACGATCTAGTGGAACAGACGATCTGTAGTAGCGACTTTAACCATGATAGACGTGAAAATTCGGATGAGTGTGACGAATCTGAAAATGCAAACGAGGAGGGGGGCGATAAAATGACTCCAGAGAATCCAGGTGATAAGGACGCAGCTTATCCAAAAAACCAGATACAACAGGCAATCTTTAGTAGCGACTTTATGCACAATAGAAGTACACATTCGGATGAGTCCGACGAATCTGAAAATGATCCTAACGATCAAATAGAACAGACGACCCTAGTAGCGACTTTAAGCATGATAGAAGTGAAAATTCGAGAGTCCGACGAATATGAAACTGCAAACAGGCAAGTGCTTCATAGACTCAAGGTGATAAGGACGAAGCTTATCCAATAGATCATATAGAACAGACAATCTTTAGTAGCGACTTTAAGCATGATAGAATTGAAAATTCGGATGAGTCCAGACGAATCTGAAACTGCAAACAAGGCAGAGTGGCATTCAAATAATGACTGCGAGAGAATCCAGGTGATAAGGACGAAGCTTATCCAACAGATCATATAGAACAGACAATCTTTAGTAGCGACTTTATGCATGATAGAAGTGAAAATTCGGATGAGTCCGACGAATCTGAAAATGCAAACGAGGCAGAGTGGCGATTCAAATAATGACTGCGGAGAATCCAGGTGATAAGTACGAAGCTTATCCAATAGATCAGATAGAACAGACACCCTTTAGAAGCGACTTTATGCACGATAGAAGTGAAAATTCATGGTCCGACGAATCTGAAAATTCAAACGAGACAAAAGGCGTTAAAATAATGATTGCAGAGAATCCGGGTGATAAGGACCCAGCTTATCCAAAAAATCAGATAGAACAGACAATCTTCAGTAGCGACTTTATGCATGATGGGGTATGAGTCCGACGAATCTGATAATTATCCCAACTATCAAATAGAACAGACGATATGTAGTAGCGACCTTAAGCATGATAGAAGTGAAAATTCGGATGAGTCCGACGAATCTGAAAATTCAAACGAGGAAAGGGGCGATAAACTGACTGAAGAGAATCCAGCTGATAAGGTCGCAGCTTATCCAAAAGATCGGATAGAACATACAATCTTTAGTAGCGACATTATGCATGATAGAAGTGAAAATTTGGATGAGTCCGACGAATCTGAAAATTATCGTAACGATCAAATAGAACAGGCTATGCTTAGCAGCGACTTTATGTATGATAGAAGTGAAAATTCGAATGAGTCCGACGAATCTGAAAATTATCGTAACGATCAAATAGAACAAACGATCTTTAGTAGCGACTTGAAGCATGATAGAAGTGAAAATTCGGTTGAGTCCGATGAATCAGAAACTTCAAACGAGGCAAATGTCGTTAAAATAATGACTGCTGAGAATCCAGGTGATAAGGACGCAGCTTATTCAAAAGATCAGATAGAACAGTCAATCTTGAGTAGCGACTTTATGCATGATAGAAGTGAAAATTGGATGAGTCGACGAATCTGAAAATTATCGTAACGATCAAATAGAACAGACATCTTAGTAGGATTAGCATGATAGAAGTGAAAATTCGGATGAGTCCGACAAATCTGAAAATTCAAATGAGACAACGGGCTTTAAAATAATGACTGCAGACAATCCTGGTGATAAAGACACAGCTTATCCCAACGATCAAATAGAACAGACGATCTTTAGTAGCGACTTTATGCAAGATAGAAGTGAAAGTTCGGATGAGTCCGACGAATCTGCAAATTATCCCAACGATCAAATAGAACAGACGATTTTTAATAGCGACTTTAAGCATGATAGAAGTGAAAATTCGGATGAGTCCAAGGAATTTGAAAATTCATACGAGACAAGGGGCGTTAAAATAATGACTGCAGAGAATCAAGGTGATGAGGACACTGTTTACTCTAATGATCAGATAGAACAGACAATCATTAGTAGCGACTTTATGCATGACAGAAGTGAAAATTGGGATGGGTTAGACGAATCTGAAAATAATCCTTACGATCAAATAGAACAGACGAACTTTATTAGCGACTTTATGCATGATAGAATTGAAAATTCGGATGAGTTCGACGATTCTGAGAATTACCCTAACGATCAAATAGAACAGACGCTCTTTAGTAGCCACTTTATGCATGATAGAAGTGAAAATCGGGATGAGTTAGACGAATCTGAAAATTATCCTAGCGATCAAATAGAACAGACGCTCTTTTGTAGCGACTTTATGCATGATAGAAGTGAAAATCGGGATGAGTTAGACGAATCTGAAAATTATCCTAACGATCAAATAGAACAGACGATCTTTAATTCGAATGAGTTCGACGAATCTGAGAATTATCCTAACCAGCAAATAGAACAGACAATATTTAGTAGCGACTTTATGCATGATAGAAGTGAAAATTCGGATGAGTTCGACGATTCTGAGAATTATCCTAACGTTCAAATAGAACAGACGCTCTTTAGTAGCGACTTTATGCATGATAGAATTGAAAATCGGGATGAGTTAGACGAATCTGAAAATTATCCTAACGATCAAATAGAACAAACGATCTTTAGTAGCGACTTTATGCATGATAGAAGTGAAAATTGGTATGGGTTCAACGAATCTGAGAATTATCCCAACGATCAAATAGAACAGACGATCTTTAGTAGCGACTTTATGAATGATAGAAGTGAAAATGGGGATGAGTTAGACGAATCTGAAAATTGTCCTAACGATCAAATAGAACAGACGATCTTTAGTAGCGACTTTATGCATGATAGAAGTGAAAATGGGGATGAGTTAGACGAATCTGAAAATAATCCTAACGATCAAATAGAACAGACGATCTTTAGTAGCGACTTTATGCATGATAGAAGTGAAAATGGGGATGAGTTAGACGAATCTGAAAATTGTACTAACGATCAAATAGAACAGACGATCTTTAGTAGCGACTTTATGCATGATAGAAGTGAAAATGGGGATGAGTTAGACGAATCTGAAAATTGTCCTAACGATCAAATAGAACAGACGATCTTTAGTAGCGACTTTATGCATGATAGAAGTGAAAATGGGGATGAGTTAGACGAATCTGAAAATTGTCCTAACGATCAAATAGAACAGACGATCTTTAGTAGCGACTTTATGCATGATAGAAGTGAAAATTGGGATGAGTCTAACGAATTTAAAAACTTACACGAGACAAGGGGCCTTAAAATAATGACTGCAGAGAATCCAGGTGATGGGGACACTGCTTATTCTAATGATCAGATAGAAGAGATGACAAATCAAGTAGATATAGAAGACCTGGAGAACAACAGTGAATATGGTAAGTCTGATAAAACCATAACGATTATCGGGTGTCTTGACAATTGCCAATGTTTCCAAGACAACAAAGCACGTTAATGTCACAAACGTGAACTAAACGATAATATTTTTAGATCAAGTAATCTCAAGTTGGGCGGCTCAATTGGACGAAATGGCCCAGATTTTAGCTGGAGCGGAAAGGACATCGCTGAAGAGGTAGTTTAATTTTTTATAAAGTTGTATATATTATCTTATTATAAATGTATTTACTTTGCTAGGAAGAGATCGAACCACTCCGATAGTTCTTCTGAGAATTCAATCAAAAAAGCTTATTCACCTAGCCAAATTGAAATGCCGGATATATCAGATATACCTAATTTTAACATCTTTCCAACATCACCCACAAAATCGGAAAACGCCGACCTATCAACACCCGCAACAACTGGTTTACCAGAGCTAATTGCAAAATCAATATTTTCACCAGAGCCTCCTAAATCATCTCCACAATCAAGTCCTAATGCGGCAACATTTCCAGAAACACCGTATTTTCTAGGTTTTTCACCTTACAAATATCAAACAGTGACATCTCCATCCAACAATTTGGCCACAACTTCTCAGACTCAAATTTTAGAAGAAGCATTCTCAAAATCACCCAACGAATTCACTTCACTTGCCGAATTATTAGCACTACCCGATTCAAAAATATCGCCCATTAAAAATGAAATTAGTCCCAAGAGAGCACGATACGATAGGTCTTCAGATGAAGAAAAAGCTTCACAGTTTTTATCATCGGAAGAAATATCCAAGCACCTGAGAACCAAGCCCTTGGATGATATATCAAATTCTTACAAAAACAAAACTAAACTCAAGCAGGCTTGGAGCTCAGAATTTGAAGATCAAGATGATTTTTTTGAAGACCAGAGTGACGTTGAAATCATTGCCTCCTTATCTTATTTCCACCTGGAAAGCATCCATACCATAAAAGATTACGAAAAAATAGTGCGTTCCATAGCCCTGCTTATTCACAAGGCTCCCAATAATTTCAAATATGAATTTTATCAACTACTCTATCCAATTTTTACACTGGTCTATTTCAAGATGTTAGCCATCAATGAATTTCACAGGGCAAAATCTTATTTTGATGCCTATGGAAATATGTTTGACAATTCCTATAAAGGGAGGCTACAGAAACTGAGAAATTTCCGACATTCTTGCTCAATTCCGAAGAGAGCCAAGCGAATTGTGCTCAGCAACAAAAAGTTGGAGTTGTTAATATCACAGAAGGCCCATGATGCGTTCGTTTGCTACATCAATGACTGGCCAGAGGCACAACTAAAGAAGTTTTACAGGAACATTACTTTTAAAACCTTTGACACCAGCGGCGAACCCAAGCAACATCCTCGTTCAGGTACCAGACCACTTAGTCGCGTGCTCTATGCACCACCCATGCCACTATATAGAAAGGATATACGTAAGCCCAATGTGTGCCGTAGGGCCCAAACCAAACACATTCCGAGAAATGAGAATTTTCCGTCTGGAAATCGTCTTTTCACTTCGTCCCTCAAGCGTACCGACTTGGTTCGCCGCAAGAACGATGAACGTCATCGTGTGTTCCTGAACCGCATCCACCTGCCCTCCATCTATCTATACAGCGTACATGCCGCACAAAGTCATGAGGTGGTGCTTTGCACCATTTTTTCCGAGAACTTTACCATGCTAGGCATTGGCACCGATACCTCCAAGTTGTATGTCTTTTCGTTGACGCCCGTCAAGCTTAACCAGCTCAAACCCGCCAATCAGCTACGTAAGCTTAATACTTTGGTCGCTGGCGTGGAAAAAAGTATGTTAGATCCTTCCAAAAGGCGAGTGCGCCGCACGCTTACGGGTCATATGGGTCCGGTTTACGGCTGTGCCTTTTCACTGGATGATCGTTTTGTTTTGTCCTGCTCGGAGGATCGATCTGTGCGCTGTTGGTGCTTGCTTACCTGGAGCTGCGTAGTAATTTATTCGGGTCACTGTGCTCCCATACACTGGATATGCTATGCTCCTAGAGGTTACTACTTTGCCTCAAGCTCGGACGATTGCACCGTCCGCATTTGGACGCAGGACAACAGACAGGCCATAAGGGTATTCTCCGGACATCTGGCCAGTATCAGCTGCTGCGTGTTTCATCCGAACAGTCATTACGTGGCCTCTGGTTCCGAGGATTGCACAGTGCGCATCTGGGACGTGCTGGATTCCAAGCAGATCCGAATTTTCGTGGCTCATAAGGAGAAAATCACAGCACTGGCGTATTCTAGATGTGGACGCTTCTTGGTCTCCGGCTCAGCTGACACCTATATCATTGTTTGGGATACAGTTGCGGAGAAAATGGTCAAGTGCTTGTCGCATCATACGGGAAGAATAAACAGCCTAGAGTTCTGTATAGATAACAATCTCTTTGTGGCGGCTGGTCAGGATTGTCAGCTGAGCGTTTGGGATTTTGAAATCTTGCAAGAGAACTACTTGGGCGTATCAGCGACTGACAAAGAGTCGTCTACACTAGATAAGTCTGAAAAACCAAAAAAAAAACAAAATTCGAATGATCATGAAAATGTATTGGTTAGAAGTTATAGGAGCATGGACTTGCCCTTCGTAATGCTGCGCGTAACGCGTAGAAATCTCTTGCTGGCTTGTTGTGTGGATCAAGTGGATAACGCCCAGAAGTTATCAAATAATACCCACAAAAGCGCAGAGTTTAGCGAATGGGTGCAATTATTGGATATATTAAAGCTCAAGAGCTGCTTGGAAGAAAACATAAATGTTTACCAATCTGACGAAGAAATTGATCTCTTGGATGACAATACAACAAAAGAAGAAACGTTGGAGAATCAAATAGACTGGGACCAAGCAACGGATGAGCTAATTAATGATAACTTTATAGAGAATATGACTTTGGAAGACGGAGCTATGAAAAAGATAGCCGCCAAGAATTGCACATTGGAAGATATAATGGCAAATTATGAATATGTCAAAGACTATAATTTTTTTGAGGCTGACGCTAAAAATAAGAAAAATAGTGACGATGATGAAGATGGCGCAAATAGTGCAGCGGGCTTAGAGTTTTTAAGCTTAACTATTAAGGACTTTTTGAATTTTGAATTTGGTGACTCAGGAGAGGAGGACGTGTGGGAGAGCAAAAATGTAAAAACTGACGCTGTAGATGATAAGGTTGGAGAGAGTAAGGCAACAGAGAAAGAGATTGTAAAAGGTGTAACTTTAGAAGATGACGCTGTGGAAAAGCATAAAGATGAAGTTTCCAAGGCTGCAGATGATGACAAAGAAAAGATGGACGTTGAGGATGAGGTTTAAAGAGCTTTGTGCGGAAGATGACGTCATTGAAAAAGATTTTTGAAATTTTAAATTTTTTGAAGAAGAAGATGAAGTTGTCTACAAATAAAAGGTTGACGTTGACGATTAAGTTTGAAACGGCCTGCTCGGAAGATGACGTCATTGAGGAAAGTCTAGAATTGAAATATTAAATTTTATAAAGAAGAAGACGAAGGTGTCTACGAAGAAAAGTTTGACGTTGAAGATGAAGTTTGAGGAGCTCTGCTCGGAAGATGACGTCATTGAAGAAAGTCTATTCGAAATCTTGTCTTATATCAAAACTAATTGAGAATTCTATGGCTCCAGATTACTACAAAGAAAAAAAGGACGCTTTAGTTTGAAGAGCTCCACTCGCAAGATGACGTCATTGAAGAAAGTCCTTTACTATCCGAAATCTTTAATGTTACAATAAAAACGAAATCTAAAAAATAAATCGATAAATATTTTTGTGTATACGCGCAGTTGTTTACTTGCCTACAAAAATATGTTGCAAGCTCCAACAATGACAGCGCTCAAGCTGGCCACGTGGCACACCTACTAAAGGCGTGCAAAATTTATGGATGTACCCATAAAATCCCCCCCACGTACTTAGAACTACAAACCAGCCATGTCTTAGAGTTCCGAGCGCCCATGGCGTCCACCCTCATTTATATATTTACGCAAGTTCTTAGAATGTTGTTGTTGCAACGTCTTGTGGCAGCTTCTGCTGTTTGTAGCAGTTATCTGCTGGCAGTGCCAAGTTTGGTGAAATGAAATTGTTTACTCCACTGTCATATGCACGTGAGCAGGGCACACAGGTCCAGGGTCCAGTGGTGTGTCCAATGCCACAAATCCCCGGCCGGGCACGCCACTGTTTGTGGTGGCACGTTGTCTTAGTGCGTTGCTTGCGACAGCACGAAGCGTTATCAAAAAATGAAAATTCCTTTTGCTTTTTCGAAAATTCAACGTAATAATTCTTTTCCGCTTGGATAAGGTACTGCGACGTTGATGCGGGCGGGCAGCTGGTCTGGGGATGGGGAGTGGGAGACTCTTGTATGCTGTAATTGTGCGCAATATCTGTGTAGCTCCGCTTGTTGAGTTTTCTTTTGCTGCTGCTTTTTCTTTATATAAATACATACATATATATAGTAGTAGAGTATATAGGAATTTTTTTTTTTTTTTTTGTACGCAAATATTTCATGTGTTTGCTGACTGGCGTTTCTGTGTCCTGTGCAAGTTCCTGGCAAGTTCCGGCGTATGCCAATTTGTTATATGTAGCTTAGCTTATAAAACGGCCATTTTTATTTTGTGCCACACAAGCTTGCAACATAATTCATCAGGCTTATTAGCAGCGGGCACTCGAAAAAAAAAATACTCCACCCTAATAGCCATAAACACAGCACAGTCCATTTAACTGTTTTTAGCGTTGACATAACCAAACTGCCAGAGCTTGAAAAGAAACATAAAATAAATATTTATAATGGCAACAATCTTTCAGAGTTGCCAGCGTGGGCGTGAGCGTGAGCAGCTGCAGCACAATGACAACCCTCCGCGCTGATGATGAGCAAACAACTTGAGTAGTCAGAACAAGTACTTTAATTTACAATTGCCGCAGACCCCCCTGAAGTGCTTTTTACTTTTGGGTACTTGGCAACCCTTTACAACACTGAAAGAAATGCGCTCATTAAAACTAAACCGCATATTAGCAGGCCATAAATATAGTGCACGCTTGACTCCTTACATGGTCAGCATTTAAAAATGATTAATGCTTATATTATATTACACCGGGATTAAGGGCCAGCCAAAGACAATAAATTAGTCAGGACACACTGCTCTTAAACGAAAGACCATCGATAATTGCACACATGCTGCGCCAAAAAAACCAAAAAAACAACAAAAAATATGCCTCAAATACAACCCATAATTATACATAAGCCAAAACAAGTTGGTTCTGAAAGTTTTTGGCAAATTTCGCTACAAATTCCAAAAGCCGGACTACCGGAGTTGAGTCCACGCTGCTGCTTCGACTTGGCTGAAGCTGGCTTGCCGGCGAAACGTGTTTTCCAGACAATTACCGCCTTGGCCCATTATTATGGGCCACAACACACTGCAATTATGTCGTCCAATTAATATCAACACAGCGGGAATCGCTGCCTTGGCCAATTGCCAATTTGCAGCGCTTTCAGTGCACTTTATTCAAAGTGTTTGATCATTTCATGAAATTTATTGTTTTTTTTTTGCGTTTAGTGTGACCAGACTTTGCGTCAAGCGCCACCCGCAGCAGCCACTTTACAACACTACCACTCTCTACTACTTTGTATATTTCTAGCTTGGTCCGAAAGCGGCCATTTCAATGCCTCAAATTATGCAAATTGTCATGCCGTCATTCATTTCGGCGTAAAAATGTTAAACACGCGTCGGCAATTCATCAATCAAACTGTCAATAGCAGCATGAACAATTTTTCGCGAGGTGTCTGGCTTTTCATAATTATAGGGTCCACAAAAATGCAAAACAAAAATAAAACTAAAGGAAAGAAGTAATGCAAAAGTTTAGAGGAAAGAAGAAATCTCAACTATGGAATACTCTTAAGCTGTGATGATACTATATCAGCTATCATATAATGAGTATGAACATAAGAACTAGTAATTTGTTCATTGAATCGGATCTACAAATGAAAGAATATGATAGACATTGTCGCATTCTGTCTAGGATCTGCTTACAAAAAGGTATCCCTAAGAATGAATTTTATTAGAAGTCTCAAAAATGAAATACCCTTAAGCGAAGTTTTATCTTCCAGCTATCATATAATGAGTATGAACATAAGAACTAGTAAGCAGTTCACAATAAATCTTCATCGGATTTGCAAATGAAAGAATATGAATAATATAATGAAACAGAGTGCATGAGATAAAGAAGAACCAAATATGATATCTACGGTCTGCTTAAAAAATAAAGTACTCCGAAGAATCAATTTTATCACATATCTCGAAAAAGTTGAAAGACAAATCTTTGAAGCCAGAAAGCAAAATATCGCTTGAAATAAGAGTTTATTTGCAAAATATTAAAAATAGGACAAAAAAAATAATGGTATATGTTAAAGTTGGGTACGGACGAATTTGGGACACTCTGTACCACCCCATTGCAATCAAATTTGGTATATTGCTTACGAACTCCGAAAGATATTTTATTTACCAAATTTGTTTACGATACTTTCATTAACAAAAAACAATCGAGTTTTGCACCAAACCTTTTTTAATGACCGTTGATGGAAGCTATTAGTGGTGAAAGTAACATCAACATTTTTTTTCTGATAGTCGATTTTTTTATTTCGATTATACTTCTGTATTCCTACAACATAATTAACCATAATGAATGGATCTCAAATTAGTTTAAAGAATATGAGACTGCAATTCTGGCTGGAACAGAACATTTTTGTTATAATTCAGAGGCTCAAAAAAAAAAGTGGTGTAAACTTTACATGTTAAAGAGGCACCCCTTATGGATTTTCGGCAACGGAATCCGAATTCCAAAAAACCCCGATTCAATGATTCTTAGATAATATCTAAATGATGTCGTTTTATGGGAATTTTTGGTGGTTATCCATCACCCATGTGTGAAGGAGTTTTTGAACTTGGAATTTGGCTGCTCAAAATCCATAAGGGTACCTCTGTCCCCTTAGACACGCCACTTTTTCTGAAGAGACCAGTTTCGGGTAGGCTAAATTTTAAAAATATACGAAGTACTAAATGCCCTATTGGAGATTTTCGGCAACAGTTTCGTGTTTCCTTTCGCCATGCCACAATTAGTTGTAACCATCATTCCTAAAAAAATTCAGATGTTAAACGGCGTGCTTTTTTAACGCGTCCTTAAAACACAGAAAAATTAATGCAATAATCCCAAATACGATCATATTTCTTAAAATAAATAACATTCTTACCAAATAGAGTTTTCAGTCAATCAATGGTTGCGGTCGCCTTATAGGGCTTAGCACCATCCTGTTGAACCCTGAATTTTTCGATATCAATGTCACGTAAATTTGAAAACAAATATTTGTTGATCATCGCTCTGTATCGATCGCCATCGACAGTAACATGTTGCGAATCGATAAATTTGGATTTTCCTCTGAACTAGCTTTTAAAACAGCGATATTTTCTCCGGACCAGGCTTTTCTAATTCTGATTGATGGTCGGACAACGTGGAAGGTCAAATGATTTCGAACATAATCAAGAATACGATGGATAGCATGTTCTGATGGACGATTTAAAAGCGTTGTTATGGCGTAAATCTTTCCCAACTGGTTTCAGGCATATCCCTTTCGGAAATCCGTACCCTATTAAAAAAAAAGCACCTTTTACTAGCAAACATCAATACACTCTATTTAATTTTAAGGCCTACCTATGTATATGTTAATATGCTCGTTTTTGATAGTGTATAAATTATAATAAAAGCGATCCACCACAGCCGAAAACTAAAAATTTATTATAATTTCCACACTTTAGAGCCGATTGTATTTTGGTCAGCTGACTTCCTTATACTTTAGGTCACTTCCACGAAAAATGCGAATAGCTGTAGAGTTGCCGAAAGAAAGAAATATCATCTCATTTAATGTAAGTCAGTGTCATTATTTTGATAGAGACGCGTTCAGGTAGCCACTCGAATGGCAGCTGGAAAAGGTAACCTCTCAAAATATCTGCCATAAACGTGATGCGCCCCAGGGATGCAGTCGTGGAGTCATCGTAGTGGTGGCTACAATAACTATTTTAATTAACAATTCGGTTGAAAATTTTATTGCAAATTTAGCTTTTAGTGCCGCTGTGGCAACTAGTTTTGTCTTAATGGCCAGAAGGCGTTTTAGCAAATATCCTGAATACGGCCTAGACAGACAGTCGCTAGTCGCTAAATATAGTGGCCATAGTGGACTTTTGCCACTTGCCACTTACCACTTGGCGGCACTTACCACTTACCTTGCGACGTGTTCATTGCCCCGTCTATCTTTATTAAATTACGCATGCAGCTCGTTTCCCACACGTGCATAAATATTAAATTACTGGCTAAATCCCAAAAGCTGGCCAGGCCAGAGCGAAAGCGAAAGCTAACTGCAGCCGGCAGCTGCAACTGCCACAGCCACGTTGTGGCAACTCCAACAGGCTGCAACTGACCACAGATCGAGCAGCTGATAAGAGCAACGGGCTTATCTAGGCGCTGAGCTGGAGCTGGAACTGGAACTGCTCTGCTCTGTGAACTTATCGCGGCTTTAATTGAATTTGCGTATAATTTATATACATTATATTCGCGCTGTTTATAAAACGTACTTTATATATTTTTATTAATATGTTAATAAAACTCGTTGTAATTTATATACCAAGATATCAGAAACAAAAACCACATTGAGTAACAAGTTAATGCCAAATGTCCCCCTTGGGGGGTTAAGCGACCTGTTGGATTATGAAACAAATTGGCTATTGATAATTATAATCAGTCAATTTTATGTACTTTTAATGCATATTTAAGGGAAAGGACTTGATGTCATGTAAATGGACAATCTGAAGGTTAGTTTGGTGACCAAAAACTTGCAACTGTTGAGTGGCGCAATTAACTTAAAGCTTATATTAATATTACAAAAAAAAGTTATATTCATATTTATAAACAACTTAAAAATGATTAATTTATGTAAATTTAGGCAGAGCATTCAGCTGTCTTAGCCCTTTGTAGGCCGTTGAAGTGGCACAATCAATTATTCCTAGAACACAAGTCAATACCTCTTGGATGCGATTGTCATGCGGTTTTCATGCGATTTTTATGCGACTATCATACGACTTGCATGCGATTTTCCCTCGATTTGCATGCGATTTGCAGACGATTTTCATGCGATTTTATCGAATAGTTCTTGACTTTAAAGTAAATTTAATGCAGAGTATATTAAATGTCTAAGTTTTTTAAAAGCAGAATTCAACTTCCTTTGATATTCTACCACAATTTGGTTGATTATAACTCCCGACTGTACTTTTCCTGCAAATTTACCTTGGGCTTAAAAATTTCCAATAGGAGATGTTGCTACCTATTATTTTTGAAATTGAAAAAAAAAAAAGAATTTTTTGAAATTATATACCTTCATTTTTTAATTATTAAAAGAGCCTTCAAAGAAACAACAAAGATAATGGACTGTGCTCCTGATGACGAATTAATTTTGAAACCAAATATTTGATTCTGCCACTGAGATTTTATTGAGCAAATAAATAAAAAAAATATAAATACACACTGTCGGGCAAAAGTTTTCAGATACTTTTTTGAAACCAAATATTTGGTGCTCCGAATGCGATTTTATCGAGCAAATAAAAGAAATACACACTGCCGGGCAAAAGTTTTCGGACACTTAATAATACCTTAAAATTCAAAAAATGTATCACAAACGTTTAAAACTATTAATAGGATATGAAAAAAATTTTTTCTAAGGATTGTTCTTTTTAAAACTATTCAATATATTACTTCAACTGTAACATATAGACGATTATATTTTTTTTGGTCAAAATATCCTCCTCTAGCTTTTAACACTATTGTGACGATTCTGTTGACAAGTTTTTCAAGAACTGTTGGTTCCAGCTACTCCCACGTCTTATTTAATGAAATCCGGAGAGTTTCTTTCGAAGATAGACACTGTTTCCTGACTTGAAGTTTAAGTTCATTCTAAAAAAGTTCGATTGGATTTACAGCATTTTCTATCTTTTTGTTTAGTTTGCAGATAGGGTTTGCAGAGTTTGGATGAATGTATTGGATCGTTGTCTTGCTTATTAGTTTAATTATGAATTTATGTTGCTAACAATTGAATATTCGATCAATTGTACAAAACGCTAGAAGCTCTTTTCGAGCTCGCTAATCAATTCTGTATGATTTCTTAAGTGTCCGGAAACTTTTGGCCGGTAGTGTACGAGCTTATCGAAACTAAAAGCAATATGCCAAGCTATCGACAAAAAAATTTCAGTTTCTGGAATACGCACAAACGAATCTAAAAATAAATTTTTGATTTCCGAAACTTCTGAATATAGATTTTGAAAAGAAATATTTCATTCTTGAAATTTTTAGTCTTGATCATTAAAAATTTGCTTTAAGTTTGTATTTACCTTACAAATCTTAAAAATCAAGTAGCGAGTTGGTATATTTCTTATTATCAGCCAAATTTTGATATATCGTTTCATTGGAAGTGTAGCTTTGAAAGCCTATTAGATTTGCGAAATCTTAACCATTAACTACAGATGGCCAAAAGGAACTGGCTCATGAACTATTGCAACCGTCTCCCAATCCGATGTAAAAGAGCCTTATATAAAATGGTAGTGGTTCCAACCTGGAAATACGTTATCCAGATCTTGGGTATGGCGGCTTGTTCGAATCGCTCAGGTATTCAGGAATTCGACCTTGCACCATAACCTCAAACTGGAGATTGTCGACCTCTAGATAAATAAGCACATAAGCCGCTACAACGAAAGACTAAAAAAATACCGAATAGGCTAACAAAAGGCCTCCCGAATAAAAATCCTATAAAAAGGCTTAAACAAAAGTTTTAAAAATATGTTCCAACAAACGCCGAACTGACACAAAACTGACAGAAAAGCAGACCAAATGATGGCTACCTGATTGACTAATCTAAGTCGAAGACATCTCTAGCTAAACAAGCTGGATTGGCAAAAACTTATAGTTAAATTAGACACAAAAAAACAAGACTGTTCCACACAAGGATCATATTGTATACATTTTTCTGTTAGTTTATCGATCATACCCATATGTTGATTGAATATTTATATTTTCCTAGTATATACCTTTAAGCTTATGATTTTTTGTTTTCCAGATCCTCCCTTTGGCTGCGCATTCTACGACGTAAGTTTAAAAAAATTTTATTAATTAATAACTCAAACGAGCTAATTTTTTTGCTCAATTCCATTTAATTAACACTCTCACTTACTCATCAAGTTGCCATTCAACATAATAATCTAAAATTAATTACACGCCTAAAAAAACCATCCATAGAGGGGTTCATGTTCTCTTTACCCCTCTGCAAGAGCCCACACACATTGCATTTACCTGTAGCTACTGCAATTAAAGAAATTATAGATTTCTCGTTTAAATTCTACAAGCGTAACATGCTTAAAGTAAAAAAAAATACTTAATACTTAAATACTAAACATAGTTTTTCAATAATTGCACTCAACTTACAACTTGATACATTTAAAAATTATTTAATGAGTTTCCATTGTAATGACCGAACGACTACTAACACGAGAGTACGCCTAAATTAACTCTCTCGGTGAAGTTGGCATTGTTTATGGCCCAGTTACACGCACTTGACCATGTTTAACTTCTGGGCCATAGCGCTAAACTACTTGCCTATGCAGTTTAGCGTCCGATTAAATGGCCATATCTAGTTCTACTTCTATTTGCATGCAAGCCGTGTTTCAGCTCAGCCCTAATTATGCTCTATCGTCATAAATCGGTCATCAGAAATGCACCAACCAGAGTTGCCTAGATAAGAACGGCATGGTATAAGATATATGAGCAAATGGCATGGCAGCTAGATCCGGAGGTAGAGATCGAAGAACTCCTAACTACAGCCCAGTAATTAGCACATTGTCTGATGATTCTATGATAAATTGAATTTGTGGGAATATATTATTTGTATTAAGTATTTTTATGTTTTTAATGTACGCGTTAGCGTGCTAACGACAATGACAGCTAACAGTCACTGTGATAGTTGGCGTGTTAATGACATTCTACCCCACAGCTCAACAAACTCAACATGTGGTGAGTGAGTGGTGAGAAAGGGTTCGGCACCTGTGCCGCAGAGTGTGAGTGTGTGAGTGGGGGCAGCGGTATACGCCGCTCTCCTGAACCGCAGCGACAAAAGCGTAAAAGACACTACAACAGACAGATTTGATAAGCATTGCATGCGCTGCACAGTGGTCGAAATCTTATTATTTTGGTAATAAACCCGATAAGGCTGTACTATATATTAAATCAAATTAGCTACTATAAATTTTTGATTGTATCACTTTTTCACCTAACTACTGCGTTCCAAAATCAAATCTCCATGTTCAGTATAGAAATTTTGTGCTGCTTCGAAAACATTTGCGTTAAAAAAAAGAGACCAACTTTTTGTTAAATTCTATAACTCTTAGATTTAACCGATTTAACCAATTTTATTATTCATAATTAACTCATTTACATACAGTAATATCAATATTACAATTTAGTACAAAAATAAAAGTTTTATTTTTTTTTTATTTTTTCTCGAATAATTATTATTGGAAATCAACCCTTAATTTAATTTATGAAAAAGTAAGTCACTATACACTTAAAATAACTTTTTGTGTGGAATGATTTAGATTACTCTATATATATACAATATTTAAAAGAAAAAAAAATCAAGTTGATTCTATGATATGACACTCCTTCTGAGGTCGTTTGGATGAAGGCGTTTTAGGCGTCTTCTTGGTCTATGACCGGCCAGGGCACATGCAAGCGAGTTCGGATGGTTTCTTATGCGATCAGTGTAACGGTCGCTAAGTTTATTCAATACACCACCCACATAGGGAATGCCTAAATCCTTGTGAAGGTTTTGATTTCGGATATACCACGGGGCATCGGCAATTTTGCGCAAAGTTTTATTTTGCAAAATTTGGATTTTCTTAATATTTGACTTGGCAGCTATTCCCCAGATTTGAATGCCATAATACCAAGTTGGCATTATTAAACTCTTATATAGAATTCTTTTATTATCCAAAGATAACTTGCTATTTCTACCAAGTAGCCACTCCATTTTGCCAAGTTTGGTTCTACATCTTGCTGTTATTATTTTAATATGGTCCCTCCAACAAAATTTTTTGTCGAGGTGAATTCCGAGATACGGGTGTGATGTTTTAATTGGAATTATCTCTCCATTTAAAATAAGCGCATTACTTGGGTCTTTCCTTAACGAAAATAAAACGCTGGAAGATTTGTCACCATTAAGCTGGTTGTTTCAGCGTTTCGCCCAAGTAAAAATTGAGCACATAATGTATGTCACTCCTGGTCGGAGCATAGTTCGGAAACAAAAGACCTCCAACGATTTCTATCTAAAGCTAGCCGCCTGATCTCGTTCCAGCTGGGACTGGAGCGGCTTTCGAGTTTATGTGCGCCAAGATTTTCCGGTTACCTTGTGGGTTCCATTGAAAAACCATATCGCTTTGTTGTCATCCCCCTTGCGTAGAGTATGGCAGATCCACTTCATTCTCTTGATGATGGTTTATTGGCTTACTGTTGGTGATCACAAGGAGGTCCGCATAGGAAATTATTTTTTGCTAGACTATTCGGCAAATTTTCCGCAGACGCCATACTTTTTCTGTAATTATAATTTCAACAATTATTATATGTACTTCATTAATTGTAATATTTTTAGCTAAAAAAGTAGTAGTTGATCGAGAAAAAAGCTCACCATTTGAATGTGGATTTGACCCTAAATCATCTTCTCGCTTACCATTTTCTCTTAGATTTTTTTTAATTGCAATTATTTTTTTAATTTTTGATGTAGAAATTGCTTTAATTTTACCTATAATAGTTATTTTTTAAATGTCTAATATATAATATAATATACAGTTTGTGAAAAGCTGTTTGCACTTAGTTAAGTAAGTCCAAAGTGGATACTCTTCGAAAAATGTCACGTTTGAAACTACTGATCGTTTAAGACTCGAAAAACGCGTAAAAGTTCTCTTAATTATTAAAATAGTCGCCGGGAAAATGGACGCACCATCGTACGCAAGAATTAAACTAAGATTCAAATGATCAGACAGATGATTTTTTTGTCAAAAAAAAGTCATCCAAATTTATATAGGTATACAGATATATATTTGGACGATATTATTTTTCATAATTTCAAACTTGTAGTTGGTATAAACATTCGTACAATTGTGTTGGTAAATATCTGTTACAGATTGGGATGTCGGTTAAATGAAAGTTGGGGATGCAGTAACCACGAGTAAAGCCATCAATATTGGGAAAATTACCAAACAAACCAAAATATGGTCCACCCTATTTTTTTAAATTCTTTAGTATTTTAGAAAATTCAATAAAAATATAGATTTTATAAACTTTATGCAAATAAACTGATCTCCAACCAATGTATTAAGGATGGAAATAGTGGAAGGAGGGATAGATGAAGAGCAGGTTGGTGCGTATGTGTGTGTGTTTGTGCGAGAGCTCGCAGAGAGTTGACTTTGCCTGATATGCATGACGAAATGGCAGGGCGCACAGGAAGCTGAGCAGGGGGCTTCGGGCCCAAGTACAACATACTACATAGTAGTGGAACATGCGCCCCGCATAATAATTCCAGACGCGACACAGACCCCCCAAGTGCCCATAAACATGCACAAATACACACATAGACAGTTTCACGCATAGGCACACACACATCAACACACACACACACTGAGGCAAAGGAACTGCTGACTGGCAATGTTAAAACCGGTAAATCTTCATAGAGTTTTGCTGCGTGTCGCTCTCTTCTCTCTGCTCACCGCTCTCCGCTCGCCACTCTCTTCGCTTATTTCGTTTTTCCTATTTTTCTGTTAAACTTTTTTTTTCTCTCATTTTACTTTTTATATTGCAGACAACGAGGGTTTATTTCATGCTTACTTTGGCTTTCTTGCCAACCCCAGCCAGATCCAGGCACACATCCACAATCAAGTTTTCGTATATCCTCCTGCTCCAGCCACACAGCTAGAGCTCCTGTGCCTGCTCATCCTCTTTATGCACAATTTTATCGTCATGCTCATCCACATTCGCATCTCGCTCCCATTTTGGCTTGCTACTTTTGCACATTCTTTTCAATTTCGAACGGAGTTTGCCTTGTTTTGGGTTGGTTCCTCGCTTGGCTGGTTGGATTGGGTTGGGTTGGTTGGGCTGCTTGTCGTCGGGCCGTGCTCTGTCTATAAGTCTGGCCGTCTGGCCGTCTGTCTGTCTAACTCGCTGACTGGCTGACTGGCAAAGCATTTTCTTTTGCAAAACTTTTGCAATTTTCTATTAAAGCAATACACATGTGTTGGTGGTGGCTGCGTGTATGCGTATGTGTGTATGTGTGTGTTTTTACCATTTTCTCCATATACTATATAAAATGGAAAATTTTCTTTATGTGTTTTTCGCACAGCTTTTGTTAGTTTTATACCATGCATTTTCTCTCTCTATAAATGTGTGTGTTGGTGTGTGAGCCGCTTTTCTAATTTTCGCATTTATTTTTGCAAATGTATTTACAAGATACACGCCGCCATGTTTGTTTTTCTTTAGCAGCCTCAAACTTAACCTCAAAGTTTGCCACTGCCACAGTGCGTAAAAGGTTTTCAGCCCAAATTGCAAGCGTTTTCTTTCTTTTGGGGCCCAATAGTGCAGGATTAAGTTTAACTCTCCCAAGCTTTTCAACATTTCCACTGAAGCGTTGCATAGTTCTTGGCGTTTTGTGTGGTTTTTGCTTTTAACAAAATTTGCTTAAACTTAAATCTCTTTAAAAATAGATCAAAATGTCTGTCCAAACGTAATCAGGCGTTATGCTTAAAGCGCATTCACAGCTCAATGGCTTAACACCTGAAAGAAATGAAAGTTGGGTGGGAGTTGGTGGGAGAGGAGTGGGATGAAGATGAACTGGGGTATGTTTATTTTGAGACACTCTCATAACTGCGAATGAAATCCTTTGGGTTGGATAAGGCTTTGAGAATGTCTGACAAGAGGAATTACAAGGTTGCGATATACCTATGGTCGAATCGAAGCTCCCAAAAAGTGATTTAGTGATTATCAGATCAGATTGTCACCATTGAAGGAATTGTTGGTGATATCATAATTCTTGTTTTATCTGATTTTTTCCTTACTCTTTTTCTTTTATTCGCTGAACTTAAAGACCTTCGAAAATTGGCGCATTTTTGCGCTTAAAGGCATCACAAGGTTGCGATATGTGATCGAATCGAAGCTCCGAAAATTGGTTCGTCAGAATATCTGTCAGAATATATTGGACGAATTTAAGGTGATATTATTATTTTTGTTTTATCTGATTTTCTCTTGACTCTAATTCGCTGAACTTAAAGTCCTCCGAAAATTGTCGCCACTTTTTCCAAAGCAAATCATGACGTTTTTCAAGCCAGCTCCACGAACTGTCGTAACCTTTTTTTTGGGAACAAAGTGCTTAAATGCAGATGGATCTGCTGCAGTAGTGGGTCGGTCTCTAATGTGGACAACATTTAAAACCATTTTCTATTTTTATGTGTTGTGCATAAAACTGTAAAAAAGAAAAGCAAAAGGAAAACATTATACTATACACATAATGTGCCAGTAGAGGGGCGGAGAGAGCTGTCCAAGGCGTAGAACTGCGAAACGTTGGCCAAGTTAACTGCATTTTAACGCGCATTTCAATTTGGAACGGATATAATTTATAGACGACTGACTGGCTGCCTGGCAGCATGCTTATATGTGTGTGGAGGCGCCACACAAGCCGCCACTGAATACCCTTTTCAACCACGCTCGCTCCTCCCTCGCACAGTTTGTGCAAAAATGTTTGCGCAAAATGGAACCATGGCTGACTGGTTGACTGGCTGGCGGATGTCCCACTGTCCGTCCGTCCGTCCGGCTGTCTGTCTAGGTAGCCTTCAATGGGTTGGATGGCCCTGGCAAATATCTGCTATATTTATCTAGATTTTGTTTTTTTTTGCCGCCGCCGCTCCGTTGACGATGTGCTTGACTTGACGTAGTTGGCCGTTAACGTTAATGTGAAAAATTTAATAATAAAGTATTACGAGAGTTCTGGTGGTTAAAGAGTTTAATGTTGTTTTTGTGTTGTTTTTTTTTCTACTTTTTTTTGTTTTGTTGTAGTTGCAGCAAATGCAATTTGATATAATTTGCCGCTGTGCAACCCCTTAAAGTATGCAGCAAAAAAATATATCTATATGTATTTACTCGCCAAATTTGTCCATGAACTGCTGCTGCCTGCTGCTGCTGCAAGTGACTGGCCTCTCTGGCAGTGTCCTTTTCGTCCTTGTCGTTTTTGTGTTGTCATTGTCAACGTGCTGTACTCTATGGACTTGTAGTTGTTGTCATTGTTGTTGTTGTTGTTGTTGTTGCTGACGCGCACTTTTCCCACTTTGCCAGCGTTGCCAACTGCCAGAAAAAGTCGTCTGCGTGTTTAAATTGAACAATAACCCTAAGTTGTTGTCGTCGAAATAATATTTTCTGTACTCCATGCTGATTTCTCATACAAATAAATATGCGACGCTCTCTCGCTCTCTCTCTCTCGTATCTACTAGAATGTTTACTGTACACACAGATACACACACACACACTCAGCCACAACTTCCAAGATCGCAAAGCAATCAAATAAAATTTGAATAAAAGATTTTTGTCTGCCGTTGATTTGGAAATAGTACAACAACAATAAGTACAACAATAAGAACAAGTAGGAAAATCTTAAAATAAGAATTGATGGGCGGAAACTTGTGCGCATTTTCTATAAGATTTTAACGTATCTTTTCTGCGAGGTAAGTGTGGAAATATGCAAAATGCCAAAAATAGGTTTACACTGAGAAAAAATGGGAGTAGTTTTTGTCATTAAAATTTTTTTGATTTCAAATTAATTTAGCTTATCATAAAAATATAAAAGTACATAGGAAAGTATAATTATTCTGATTTTTTGTAAAATTTTTCTGATTTTTTGTAAAATTTAATCACTAACTAGGGCCATCGCCCTCTGCTCGCTTCGCTCACCAACCACCACCCCTCCATCGCCACCTCAAGGGAGCCCACTTGAAATTCAATTCGGCCCCATTGAAAAAAAATTAAAGATGACAAAAAAATTTTTTTTTTATAATATAAGGATATAATTTTGAATCCGCAATATACAAAAATGCCTACCATTTCGTTTTGAAATTATTTTTATTATGATTTATTTATTTTTATTTTATATAATTATTATAGTTTTTCGCAAATATCTCGAAAACGGTGCATAAGAAAGAAAAAAAGTTTGCCATTTTCTTGTTTCTAGAACCCAAACTAACCTTAATCAAAATTTTTAGGAAGCTACACTGGATGATATATGATTTATTTTATATATTTATTATATTTGTCATGCTACAAACGAATGATTACACATAAAAAGATTGGCTTCCTCGTCTTTAACTTATGGCTTGCCAGCTCCGCTTGGACTCGAAATTAGTGCAAATCAAATCGCTGCAGATTTCGGATAATCTTTACTTTTCCACATTGTGGCATGTCACTGCATCATAATCTAGCAGACTATAAAGCTGAAAAAATAAATATCTTCATTAAGGGTATTCACGCTGAGTTGAGTACTTTTACAACAGCAAAATATACAGGGCTGATTTTACGATTCTTGTTTTCCTCAACGCAGACGCCATTCCTGATATTAGCTGTTGAGTTTGAAGGATGTCTTCAGCGGCATTATGAACAAAAAATATTTTGCAAAAATTTGTAGTGACATACACAACGCAGAAACAAGTAAACAATGAGAAAGTTAATAAATTTAACTTGATTTGACGCAATAAAATCTAGGCGTCTTAATGGCCTACGCTGCCTTGGCTACAAATCTTTTAAAACTTAGAATTAACTTTTTCTTTACATAAATAAGAAAATATAAGTAAATAAAAAAAATTTGTCTTGCCAAAAATTTAAATTTGCATATCTTAGCTAAATCAGTATAAAAGCGTCATAAGTCAACAAAATTGGCGTTTATGCTTTGAAGTTAATAAGCTTTTGCACGACTTTGCAATTCGTCATAACACAACGGTGACCTTGTGTAAAAATTTCATATTGATATCAACGAAATAGGTTCCGTGTGAGAAGAGAGAATTTATTTTAGCGATTTGTTATATGAAATAGTGGGATTGATGACAAACTTTAAATGCATATTTCTTCAAAATTACAGTTTTTGAGTTATAACATTCTTCTTTTAAGTGGAGCTCGTAAATCCGTTCAGAAGCTTGAAACTCATACAAAAAGGGAGTTCACGCTTCATAAAGAGTTGAGTTTTTGCGCAACTGTTTGTCAAATCATTGAAGTTAACAGCAAGCGATGAAGTACCTCCATTGAAGTGGTGAAGTCTGTCCATCAGCTGGCTTAATAGGTATTGTCCACTCTGAACTCAGGTGGTAAGCGGTTTAATATAGCTAATGCTTTGAACTAAGTATCTTTAATAAATAGCTGCTTTACAAATGTCTAGAAATCATACATCATCTGCCTCTCATTTGTCCCATCAGCTTCTTCTCATCAGTATTGTCAACACATTGTGACTGAGTTTTTATTCACCCGATATTTTCTCAGTGTATATATAAAATTCAGAAGAGTTGTAGGGTAGGTAAAATGTCTTTAATCCAATAGCATTTCAAAGACAAGGACATAACTTTATAAGACAGATTAAATATAGAGCATATGTATGTAAGGGCTGCAAACCTCTCAAGTTTATTGCCCTGTTAAGAATTTGACTATAAAAGTAAATTTAAAGTTCTTAAGCTCAAGAGAAAGAAGTAATAAATTTTATTTGTGGTTATCTCAAAGTCATTAAAGTTAATGACTCATTTATTAGTTTGTGTTACTGAAATTTACTATACAATTAAGTTAATTACAAAGGGGTAAGAAATTGTTTATTCTTTAAATTATGTCTTAATTTGAATATTAAGTACTTCGTTAGAGGTAATCCATTATATTTCAAATGAATTAAAGCTCAAATAAAAGAGTAGAAAAGTTTTATCTAGTAACATCTAGCTGAGTTCTAATAAAAAGAAGTTTAAAATGAAAGGGTTAATTCCAATAAAAATTTTATTACTACACAGTCAAGCCAATCATAAAATATTCCCTCTGTCTTCTTAAAGACCTTAAAAGTCAACTTTTAAAGCCAAATTTGCCAACTAGCTCACTTTAAATTTTATTCAAAACCTTTTTGTTGCTTTTCCGGCCCATGTCACTTATTAAATTTTTCATCCCGAAATGCTAAATAACTTGAAAACAAATGACTTTGACCCTGAACTTGAGTTGTCTGCATTGTCCTTGGCCTTGACCAATTTACTTAAATGCAAATTAGTTGAACCCAAAAAGAGATCCCAACCAAAATAAAAACAAAAACTCATTATAAACTCTGGCCCAAGTATAATAAAAAAAACCCACACCAACAACAACAACACCAAACCAATTTAATTTCATACCAAATTACGCAAACAACAACTACGCGTTGGCTGAACCCAAATTGGTGACGTCACGCGGCCAACACTCTCAGCCAGCCAGCGTCCAGACACAAATACTCCGCAAGAGCCAAAACCTAATTAGCCGCCGCATCATTTTTACTGTCGCACGACAGCGGCCAGACTAAGAGAGCGGCGACCCAAAAAACCGACACCAACCACCCGAAATCCTCAGTCCACTTTAACAAGGATAGCCATAGTCAAGAAATTACCATCCTGGGTCGCATTTTCCGAAAGCGCAAAGCGAAAAAAAAGTTATTAACGCGTTGAAAGGAAACTCGCGCAAACTTGGACCAAATCTTGGCGCGACACTGGAAAGGAGCGCCAGGGGCGGCGGAGGAATGGGCGTAGTCAAGAGTCCTGCCGCCTTGACCTCGTTGCGAAAGTGTTGACCGCAAAGTGTGCGCTCATTTGGGTCAAAGTTCGCCAGAGTTCTAATTTAATTAACACATTGCGCTCTTAACTTTGCCGCTCTCACATAGCTTTGGTCTACTCTCTCTTAGCAGGCGGCAGAATTCGCAGTTGCCGTTAACAGGCGCTCAGCAAGGACATGCAAAGTGTTGGAAAACTTTTTAATTAACTTTTCGCACAGAGCACACTGAACCGGCGTTTTAAACTAAATAATTGTGGGTTTGTTGGGCAAAAGTTTCTCTGCAGCTTGTTTGTTGTTTATGTTGACACTTTGGGTGTGCGAGAGTGTCCTTGTGGACCAGGACAGTGTTGTAGAGGTGTGAAAAGTAGACTTTGACAAGCAGCTTAGTGGAAGCTGTAGATACTCTCTGGAGCTGAGCGGAGAGTCTTTAGTTGATGAGAAAGTTTATTATTTTAAGAGGAAGTTTAAATGTAGGAGCTTAAGGGAGTTTGTTTTTAAGACAGTTCGTAAGATAAATTTTTGAAGCGAATCTTGTAAATAGCTGGGCTATGGGCCAATGGAGATATTGGAGACACCCAAAGTTACCTAAAGATGATCAGGTTACCTGGAGAAGTCGTTATTCCCAAGTCTGTCTATCCGTCGGTCTATCGAAAGTTTCATATTAGATGCGTTCTTAAGTCCGGGTAGTCAAGTTAATTTTGTATTTTTGATATTGGCGAACAATTGGGAGCTACCCATAGGGGCGTTT
This sequence comes from Chymomyza amoena, assembly GCA_037043745.1. Classification (NCBI taxonomy): domain Eukaryota; kingdom Metazoa; phylum Arthropoda; class Insecta; order Diptera; family Drosophilidae; genus Chymomyza; species Chymomyza amoena. The sequence continues at coordinate 38,228 of JBAMAX010002929.1, forward strand.
TAGAGAACCTCGAAAAACCCAAAAGTTTTAGAAATTCGTTTGTTTATGAAGATAGCTTAACCAAATTTTGTATTGTATTTGGAAGAATTTTTTTCAAACACTGACGAAATCGTCTCACTAAAAATCCTTAAACTTAGATTCTTATAAATAAATTGACCCTTTGAATCATATTACAGAGCAAATTTGTACCGTAGCAGAATTTCGGTTCATTTTATAGCAAATTGCTTGAATAGGAGTTCTTTGGAAGGAGAACAAATAATCAATATATAATATTTGAAAAAAATTTGTGACTTAGATGAAACAAGGGAATATATCCATCTGCTTGAGAGCTGGGCTCAAAGGTGAAATATTGCATTAAATACTTTTAATGCAAAGTAGTTCTTTTCACTCTAAAAAAAAACAGTTGCTGTTTCGAGAGGCAATCATCCTCTAACCTTCCAAAATGAGGCCGGTTATCTTGGAGTTACCATGCAAAGGGCTGACATTTAAATCGCATATCCACAAAACAGATGTAGGCTGTCATCTCAAATTAGTCAAAATATTCAGGGCTATGAATCTTCAACAACCTCTTCCCTTACATTGCAAAGGCCATTATAGTGGCACGAACTTGGAGGACTTTAAATCTTATTACTGATTGGGATTGGTTCGCAAGAAATTCGACTTTTCATCATGAACTCAACCTGGAAACCGACCTACAATGACAGGCTCAAAAGTCACCGTAATAAGCTGGCAAAAGGACTCCCTAGGCTAGCGAAAATCATCTGGCTGAACCCTCCAAGAGGGTGCCGGCTGGGCAATGGACTGTGCACCAAAGTCAGGTGCTTGTCCGATCTCGACCAGCAGCAGTATCCGGATTTCCAAGTCTGGTACTGCTATGTTGGAGTCATGGCCAGAGGTGCCTGGCGGCAGTGGTTTCCAAGAACAACGGACTCTAATTTTCTAAAAGCAATTAAGCCGTAGAATGTCAGCGCAAACGGCAGTGGAAATAATACCCCTCTGCGTATCGCCAGCGGCCACACTCCTGTACTGGTTTGAGCAGACCAGGACAGTTGTACGTCTACTGCCACAAGAACAACAACAACGGTACGCGATGCCAAATTGTGGCGTGGTTCTGTAGTCCTTGGAAACTTAGAGTGCGAACTACAAGGCTCATGCAGGAAGTGTAGGGAGACAAAGACCAAAATAGACTCTGGAGCACTACCAAGAGGTCAGCCGGTGTAACATAACCTAAGAATCCAATAAAATGCTCCAAAAAAGTAGTCTTAAAAACCTGATTCAGCATGGCATGATCTGAATCTCCTCTGTAATATATTATTGGTGATCCCCGATGGGATACGTAATATTAATGTAAACCAATTCTCATACCTTTGCCTCAAGTTCAAAGTTCAATATGACGACTGCCCCTCAGTTTCTATCATCGATTGGTAAGAGTGGCTCGTCCCATCAAGGTCATGTTGACATTGTGGTTTACTGTGACGGTTTGGCCACAGTAGACGAAGTATTTGACCTGCTTGAAAGCTCAGTTGTCATTCGAAATATGATGGTTTGACAGCCCCCTCCCTTTACCTAAAGAAAGATTATATCTCGTCTTGCTTTCAGTAACCACAACAAGACCCACCCTAGGAGCTTCCTTTTATAGTCACCCATTAAGCTGCAAAGGCTCCGCTAACAACGTCTTTATCATACAATTCCTTTTAGATCCATTCCAGACTCTTCCATCAAACATTAAGAAACTAAAGATATTTCAAAAGACAGCATCATCTGGCAATCAACAATTTTATAGCAAAATTAAATAAAAAACCTCTTAAATGTTTTAATACTCTTTTAATCACATGCCTTCAAACATTTGCATGTTTTTGCAATAATACCCTAATTATAGCGTTAAAAACAGCCCACAATTTAAGCGGCGGGGATCAACCCCTGTAAGACTTAAGTAAACAATAACTGATAGACTGGCAAACTGACAAACTGGCAAACTGACAATACAAATTAGCACTTGATCCATTGATTATTGCCAATTGCCAATCAATTTTGGCAAACAAAGCCCAGCACAAGGGCTGCAAAACTAACAAAAGAGACAGCTTAAGTGTAATCCGAGGGAGGGAGAGAGTCGGAGAGAGAGAGAGAGAGAGTTAGTTAGGGGCAGAGCATTCGGCTGTTAACTTGCCACACAAAAGAGACACGCACACACCGACTGTTGATGTTGCCACAACAAACAAAACAAGCTGCTGTGGGTTGTCGCCTTTGTTGTTTGTGTGTGTTGGATTTTTGGACACGGCATGCAAAGGGCAACTCTGTTGGAATGTTGCAATTAAGTTGCGATTGCATTGCATGCAACACGAGAAGGACTTGCAACAGCAGCCGTTTAAGTATTTGCTACCCCAGCCCCTATCAGGGTTTATTGAACAGCGCTGATATCGCCAGATATCATGGCAGCCTTGCTGCCACAACAGATCCCAGGACCCCTGAACCCGGCTGCTGCTCTCTGACGCATGCATTTGCATAATTTCCATATAACTCTTTGTCATTGTAGCAGATACATGCAGCACTGTTATTTTCCATTGTTGTTTAGATGCTTTGTTTTTTTCGTCATGTTTTTTTTTCTAAAAAACTTATGCAAATTTTATGACGTCAGCTTGTTGGGCGTGTGAAAATTTTTATGACAGCTGCCTACTGTTACCTTAACGCCTTGGTAGGACTCGACTCGTCGACGCCAGTTGGCGGGAGTCATCATTTAACTTCATCTTCTTCTACTGCAGTCTATAAATATTCAAACGCTGCATTGACTGGACAACTAGAAAAGTTTTACTGAAAAGTTTTTCACGCTATGACAGCTTAAAACAATCAAAAGCGGAAGGAAGTTTGCGACCTTACATCTGATGAGGGCTGGATGCTCTTTAAAAATAGAAATCATGATTATGTTTAGAGGCTTCTATTCCAAATTTCGAACCTACAACTTGTTCCCCGTGAGATAGACACTCATTCCATAGAGTCGTCGTCATGAAAGAAAAAACAAATTTTTTAACTTCTCAAAAAATTAAAAAAAAAAAAATCGTAAAACTCCCTAAGAAATCCATAGAAAGAAGAATTTCGCATTAAAATAAATGGAACGTAAGAACTGTTATGGGGCCGTAGCCAAATTACGTGACCCAATTTTTGGACCCCTCCGCATCTTCCGGAGACCAACCGTAATACATGGGAAGACCCTCATCATCACGTAGTCATTCGTAAGTCCTAACCATTGTAAAAAAAAAAGTTGAAAAATTCGGAAATTGATAGGAACAAGGTCCATTACTTCTGGAACTGAATATTATTGAGTACGTGATATAAACATGGACCTCCCAACCTCGGTCGAATGACCAAGCGTGGTATTTTCAAGACCCCCACTCCCCCTGAACTGGTTACGTAATTTGGATACGGTCACTATGCTGATTTCTACTGAGCTTACAGCCTTCCAGATCTATATAGGATTATTCCTTAAGAACTACTCAATTTGTTTTCAGTAGACTCGAGACTTTGCATAAAAATTCTTAACCCTTTATATTAAGGATTTACATGAAAAAATAATTTCAGCTGAACTTATAACAATATGTGAATTCTATAACAGTCTAAGACGCTCTTACTATCGAGTATTAGCTAAGGCCCCAATCCAGTTCGTCTAGATCCCTTTTTTTACCTTTCAGCAACTATTATAGAACTTATTCCTGCGAGCTTATAATATTTGTATCTATATTCATATCGGATTCTTCAGAGAGCAGAATCGAAAACACCTGACGTATTATATGAGACTGCCCAGTGCTGGATAGAGCCTGTCACATAGGAAAAGAAAGGATCAGACTTTCTCTGAAGACCTACTTTTATTCATATGTCTATATCCTTCGATTCTTGAAACATTTTTAATACTCCTCTGTCAAAAGATTGTATGTGTATTTTAAGTTCTGTTGAACGGAGTAAAATGACATCATAGCGCTCCGCAGATCCATTCATTACTCCCAAGCAGTGTCATATTTCTTTAGCCAGTGTATATACCCTCTTTCAAATTCTTAGAAAAAAAAAAGGGAGGTAACAAAAGCCAAGTCGGCTTTGGTAAACTTTGCAACCGTTTGGCGTTTTTCTACGCCGATTTGCTGTGGCAGCCACAAGCGGCTTGCAGCTTGTTAGCTAAACTTTTTTACTTTTGCCGCAAAATGAACTGCATGTTGCAACTGCAACAAAAAAGTTTTGCAAAAACAGTTTATAAGCTGCAAAGACTTTAGTCAGAACTTGCTGCTGCTACGTCAAAGGAGTTTTTAGGAGGAGGTTTGCCAAATTTCAGATGATTAGGTAAATGCCTTAGACGGGAGTCATTAAAATGCTTGCCAATTTCGGTTTTATCTATACTTTTTAATGACTAACAAGCTTTAATTACCAATAATTTTATTTTAGGAGTCATTAACTTAAAGACATTTCAGACAGAACCAAATCAATTAACACCACATAAAAATGACCAAAGGAGCCGCAAACTAATAATCAAAAGAGGAGTTTTATTCGTTAAAAGAAGGTTTTCAGATACACTATAATGAGTGAATTATATATACTGCCGTCGAAAAGTTTCCGGACACTTGAGAAATTCGGATTGATTAACGAAAAAGATAGAACATTAAAAAGCATGGAGTGGCCGGTCCAATCCCTTGATCTAAATCCAATCGAACTTCTTGGGATGAACTTAATCGTCAAGTCAGGAAACAGTGTCTGTCTTCGAAAGAAACTTTCTGGATTGCATTAAAGAAGATGGGGAGCAGCTGGAACCAACTGTTCCCAAAAAACTTGTCAAAAGAAAGCCTCGAGTCATCGAATAAGTGTTGAAAGCTAAATATGGATATTTTGACCAGAAAAAGTATATAAAAATATATCAAAAAGTACAATCGTTCCATGTATACAAACATATTATCTATTACAGTTGAAGTAATATATTGATATTTTTGAAAAGAAGAATCTTCAGAATAAAAGTTTTTCACATCCTATCAATAGTGTTCAAACGTTTATGATTATTTGTCACTTTTATATAGAAAATGTAGCTTAGCGTAAATCAGGCAACAAATCAGAACACTGCTTGCTTTTGCGACTGCTTGCTCAGCTGCAGCGCACTCATACCAAGCAGTCCAAAAGTTGAGCTTATAAGACAACTTCTTTGTTCGATTGCTCGAAAACTATTTATCAGAGAAATATTACACAGCTCTCATTTTGTAGATAATTTGAAATACTTCAATAAAATATTTGGGTTAAATTTTCGAAAAAATCGTACCTACCGGTTTTGGGATATTTGCAAATTATTCAGAAAACACCAAAAATACGTTTCCAATTTTTAACTTTGAGCGGTCTTTGTGGGTGAACCAAGTGAACCTAGGACCTTGATTAAAGTTTTATTTGATAGATAAGTTTATTGGCAACAAAACCGATCCACAAATCATGACTTTAAATTTGTTAGAAAAAAATCATATCAACGTATATTACCAAAGAGGGTACCAGCTGCTACCCCATAGATACGACTACTCAGTTTTCGACTTAGAACAGGATCCCAAACCATTCCTGGGAAGTTCACAAACTAAGTATTGATTTCCAGCTCTACTTTAAAGCATGCTAAACAAATTTTTATTTCTTTAGGGCAAATTTTACTATTGGCTAAGTCTCTTTTTAGGTTAGTATTTCATTAATGGACAAAATGAAAGGCTTACGTCAGCAGAGAAAAAAAGATTTTAAGTAAATTTATGTACCCTCTTTAGGGGCATTTAAATACCAAATTCCAACAATGATAATGTGTAGATAAATAATTAACTACGTGAAATTTTCGGCTATTATAACTAAAACAACAAAAAACACTCAGCAACAATGTGTCCAAGTCTCATGTAGCATATTTTGGTTCCTGTCTCGATTTGCTGAACTTTTGCCAACGCCCTTTGGTCACTCTCTTGGTCATAAATTTGGTCATGCACTGCATTGGGCCATGTCACAACATGCTGGCCATTGCTATCTGGCCAAAAAGCCAAAAACCCCGACGCAGTTACTCAAAATTTAATTTTACTTTTGTTGCCAAAAAGTAAGACATGCAACCAAAGGGGGGGAGTGCTGCTATGTTGTTGGTTCCCTGCGGTCCCTGGTTGCCCATTGGCCATCATTTGTCTGCAACAGATGCGGCGCCTGGGCGTGCATTTTGTTTACATTTGCCAAAAGCCAAAGAAAGATAAATAAATAAGAAGAAAGACAACTTTATGGTAGCAAGTTTATTGGGGCGTATGATTAATTGCAGTCAGTGGCATCGAAAGGACTAAGGACTACCCCTAAGCAGCTTAGCAGCCCAGACAACTAAGTCGAAGAAAGCAGTAAAAATATTATGGATGTACTTATATAGCCAAAAAAAAAGTAAAAGAAACCAAGCAACTTGTTAATGAAAAATTAAGTCAAATTATTTCAGCACATCTTGCAAATGACGGTTGTGAAAATTAAAGGGCGTTTATCGGTAATTAAAATTGATGGAACCCTGGCGGAACTAAAAAAGACAACAGTAAAAAATTGATGAGAGCCAGAAAAATGCACGGGAATAAGGAAATGGAAATTTAGTGGATTTGTTGTGAAGGGAAAAAAGAGCAAGAAACGGAAGCAAGTTTTGTACAGTGGGAAGTTTGTATGCTCTCTAAGTAGAAATTGAGATCTTAAACCAATGGAACTTCTAAAAAAAAAGAATAATTTTATTAATTTTATTAATTTTATATATATATCTTGAAAAAACTTATCTTGACAATTCTTTGGGTTAACAAGATATGAGCACTTCAGTGTCAAGAAGGGCGTGACAGCACCATATTGACAAGAAATAACAAACTGAATCTGCTACAGATAATGCGCATCTTCTGGCAAAATTTTGATTCGCTACCTCTTATAGTTTCTTAGATCAATTTGTCCATACAGTTGGAGAACGACAAATCTTTTGGAATAATAATAATACTGTCTAAAAAAATATATTAAAAATAAAGTTTTATCGTGAAGAGTAAAGATTAAAATAATAATAATAAGGAAATAAGTAAAGTAAAATATACAAAAAATTGTTTCTACTTATTTTATTTAAAGTGTGTCCGTTATTCGACATTAAGAAAATTTGTTAAATACTAATATCAAAATAAGAAATTCGGTTTGATGAAATTGGGAGTACCTAACATTCGATTACGATTCACTTTTCGGATCACGATCGATTATGAAAGTAATAAATTTGGGGCAATAATTTTTTTTAATCTTTCTATTTCATATTACATCAAATATGTGCGGAAAAAAATGATTTACTACTATCATCATTGACATAGTAACCATTTTATGCAAAGCGATCGGAATTGGGAATACGAAACATTCGGTTTCAAAACGGATTCGAGCATAATGTTTGAATTCGCTTTTCGCACCACGTCCGAATTTGGGAAATAGTAATGAAAGAAATAAATTAAGGGTAAACAATTTTATTGTTTTAAATGTTTTTTTAAAACATATTTGTATAATTTTTATTTTTAATATTAAGTGAAACATGTACCGATAAAAAATATTCGCTGCTATCATCATAGATACAGATAGACATAACCATTTTTACAAGTATCTTATTTTTTTAGATTCTATTTCCTCTAGTGGGGGAAATAGAATCTAAAAAATTATGACCAAAGGGCTACCAAACATTTACAGAGATACCGAGGATACCTGTAGATGGGATCTTCGGATAGAAGGTTTGAAGTAGAGTGTATTCTCGCAAAGTTATTCGAATGTGTTTCATTCAAAAATTAAAAGAAACCTTGGATTGTAATATTGTAACTCCTAGGTCTGCGAATTACCTTCTTTATACGTGATGGCTATTGGTAATTTAACAAAAAACTAACTTCCAGCTGTAAATAAAGAAAATGTCATACAGTCCAGGAGGTGCTCGACAGTAACCTGTACCTTTATGAAAAAATGAATTCCATAATTTTTCAATTGGATTCTTTTTGGCCAGAAAAATATTTAAAAGTTCTATAAATTTTTATACATTTTGATGGGAGAGCATCGCATCGATAAAATTTGGATGAAGGTTTGTTTACTAGAGCCGCTTGCAATTTCTTATCAAAATTTTTATTTTTTGTTTTTCCTTTTAGTACTCTTCTAGGGAGCTTAGGGCTTCCACAAGAACTTTCCACCAAGCTCTATTTGGCGCAGTTTGCTTAGCTGTGTCCCAGCTGATTTTGTGTAGGGACAATGCGTCGCCAGGTTGTCTTTGGTCTTCCCACTCTTTTGCTTCCTTGGGTGTTCCATTCCAGAGACATCCTGACAATGTTGCTTTGATTTTTCTTTAGAGCATGATCGATCCAACGTTATTTGCATGTTCTTGTCTCAGTGCTGGTTGAATCTTCACTTGTACAGTGCCAGAGTTCCGCGGTTGATATCCAGTTGGGCCAGAATATCCCGCATAGAATACATCAGAACGGTTCTCTGCTGATATTAGCAATTTTGAAAACCCTGTTGTTTTTTCGTTTTCCATGGTAGCCGGCTAGTTCTTTGGGTCTTCAGACTGTTGGTAGATTTATATGTCTTAGGTCAATGTTCTGGTCAAACCATTCTAGGTTTTTGTTCCTTTCTTTGACAAAATAAATAAAAAAAATTCATATTAATCGCATCTCTCATACGTAGATATAAAAATTATTAAAGAATCGAATTTAATTATCTAAAAATGTTTTCTTTTTTTGAATGCTGAAAAAGAACGATAATGGCGATGGTAAATGAACGGCAAAGAATTGTAATAAATTTTGAAAAACGAAGCTTTAATAACAAGCTAAGGCTCAGTTACAAAGGTAAGTATCTACACTAGATTAACCCAACTGGCCAAAAATTTAAGCCCAATTATGGTAAACATTATCAAATAACAAAAGTATTTGCAAAACTTGTCTTCAAATTTGTTTGGCATTCAACAGAATTGGCATCAATTACTCAATTTGGCCAAAATCTTGGCTATTTCAGCAACTGAATGAGGCCACTTCAACTTTTGGTTACTAATTTTTACCAATTGTAGTTTACAATGAGCGAAACACTTAAGCATAGACACACAAGAGATTCGCAAATCTATTCAAATCTATCTATCCACTATACAGGTATATAGATACTCTAAGTATCTATCTATCTGACTATCTATGTATCTTTGTATCTATGCCAATGCATTGGCATCTCATTGCGCTCACGTTTCAATAAACCGCACTAATGAAGCCCATTCAGAGTGCAACGCTGTGGCACAAAGCAGAGAATGGCGACTGGGGGTCCACAGGAGGGTCTGTCCCCCCAGTGGCCCCTCTACCCTGCTCCCGTTCACAAAATCAGGCAAATCTGCTGCTAAAGCAGGCGGCATTTCCGCTTGGCGTCGATTTTAATGGTCGCTATATTAATGACATTTCATTTCCATGGCATTGAGGCTGAAAAAAATCTTGTCAGCATAATTATGAGAAGCTTCAGACTGTCTGGCGTCAGGACAGTAGGACAGGGGAGGACTGCAGACTGTAGTTATGATATTTTCCAAATTTTTTTTCTTTATTTTTACTCTTTCATTTATTTTAAAAAAAATTAAAAAAATATATTTATATCGTATTGTATATGCTCTTTGGTTTTTGTAATTATAACGCTGAAATGATTTTCAGTTTGTTTATTTTGAAAACTTTTATTTCGAAATTAAAGAGCATATTGCAGTGAGAGGTGGCTACGGAGTGTAGGCGGAGCAAGGTAGGGGCAGCAACCAGTACCAATATATATATGTATATGCCTACCAAATGTTTGTTGTTCTTGTTGTTGGTGTTGTCTTGTTTTTTGTACCAAGCCAAAGTGCAGCCGGCACTGTTGCGGTTATTGTTGTTGTTGTTGTTGTTTGTTGCACGCTTGAACGCATTTCCACTTGCCATGCAACCAACCAAGCAACAGCAACAAAATGGAGTTGTTTATACTCTGTACTCTATATAGGGTCAAGAGTATAATAGGTATGTGGAGAAGGAGTTGAGAGAGAAGAAATCGTAAGTTCTATAAAGAAAACGGCTAGCGATTGATAACTGTCATCTAGATCACAGAAGCTGTAGGAGCTGGGGACACAGAATTTTACCAAGAGACGACTTTTGAGTTGCATAAAAAATTCAAAATTCTATTTCTCCTTTCCTCGGCAAAAACCATCAAAAACGGAAATTTATCAACCAATCCACATGTGTGTGAGGAATCAAATTTTAATCGATTGTTCAATTTGTTGCTCGTGTATGGATCAAGTTAAGATCTGCTCCCCCTTCACCATGCAGAACTTTGAGCTGCGCAAAACTCGACAAATACAAACAAGCTTTTTAATATATTTGAGCTATATGCGATTTAGAATCACCTAATTCGAAAATAAAATTAACCTGTGATCAATATTTTTCCAACTTTCTGGATCTAAGCCGTAAAAGCTCAAAAATAAGCCCAGATTCGTTTCGGTTTCGAATTCCTTATCCGGTACAAATATGAAGCCAATCGTAGAAATGCTATTTTCTAAATTTTAAATGGCCGAATCCCGGATCACTACAGTGTCTTTCAGGCAGACGACAGTGCAATCCAGGAGGCTTTCACCACAATAATAAATCTACAAATACGGAATAAGATCTATCTACTCGGACAGCCAGGCGGCTATTAACTCCGTAGCTTCGATAACATCGTGCTTGCAGTCAGTGAAAAACTGCCGCTTGTCTGTGGAGGAGATGGCTGAGCAGTTTTCAATTCATCACATATAAGTCCCCGGACATAGGGACATCGAGGGCTACTACATTGCGGATGAGCTGTCTAGACTAGGAACTATCAGTATCCTTATTCAGGACACGGACGCCCTGGTATACATGGGGCCAGCTGCAGACTAAGAATACGAAATTACTTCGCTCTTTGTGCAAACCAAACGTGGAATCGAACATCGAACACATGCAGGATCTCACGGCAAACCTGCCCGATATACTGCAGTAAAAGAACTAAGGAAATTAGCTGTCTGAACAGAGCCCAGTGCTCGACTGCCGTCCATGCTATCAGAGGACACTGGTTGGTGAAGAATCCTGAATCCAGGCTGAATGCTCTCCACCATGACTTCTGTATAAGGATCATAAAACTTTTCCTGAAGGTTCATGCTACGCTCTAGTTCTTCGCTTGCATTTATTCATTTATTTCATTGACAAAAGCCTTCATCTAAGAGAAGTTTTTTGTAACCAGCTTAAAATTTGACAACCTTTTTTTTTTTAAACGTTAATTAATCGATTATATTAAAATTAGTAATATTCATCAATTGCCTATCCGCAACTTCAAGTCACTCCACTGGCACGGTAGCAGAAGAAGAATAAAAGCTGAAATAAGTCGGGATCTTTGGGAGGTATAGACGGGAACCACCAAATACTTTCTTCCTAGCTTCACAGTTCGGGATGGGCAATAGCTTTATCAACAATCTTCATCCAGTCACTCTCTCTCGTTCGCTCCACTGGGAGTCAAGGATAGCAGAAGAAGAAGAGAACGTACAGTTCGGGGTGGAGCAAAGCTTCATCAACAATCCTTCACCCAGTTCACTTTCGTTCCCATCGTCTTCAAGTCTGCTTCGACGTCATGAAGCCATCCCCTTCTTGGTCGTCCTCTTTTCTTTCTCCTATTCGACGTAGAGTCAACGTCCTCTTTCGAATTCCACCAAAAAAAACAACCAACTCAAAGCGTTCAATAGAGCTTTTCCGTTCTGGATATTCCGGAACATACAGAGTATATTCTATTCGAAATACCCGCAATTCCAACCTACCCACTTTTTTTTGTTGTAGCCGCTGGTACCTTGAAGTATTATTTTCGCTTTTCTTTATTTCCATGTTGGCCATAATTGCGCCGTCGCGACGTTGACGTTAACGTAAGCTTCGCTGCCAGCGCTGGCGTTGACTCTGCCCAAGTCCCAGTCTTCCAATTCCTTCATCAAAGTGCGCCTCATCAGCGAACGTGGCTTCAAAAATCGCATCCCATTCGGGAGCTCTCGCTGCTCTTTGCGGTAATTAAAGCAAACTGCGCTACAATTTCTATCTTTTTTTCTGTTTTTTTGGCGCTTTTCAGCGCTGTAATTAAAAATGGCAAAACTTTTCTTGCTCTTATATACCGAGTACGAGTATTTCGCTGAATTCCTTTCTATACTTATTTTTTTTTAATATGGCTGGCAGCACTACAAAAAAAATGCCCGCCACTGAAAGCTATGGAAAAACCGCGTTAAAAACAGCGGAAACGCATTGCCAAGCCGGCTCGATGGGGTTTACGTGTTTTTTTTTTTGTGTATCTTTCCTGAGTTTTTCATTGATATGTCAGAAAGTAGCGTCGGTTTTTTGATGGCGCTTCAGTACAGCTGCATTGTTGTTCTTGTTTATGGCTGGAAAAGTTTTTTCTTTTTTTCCAGCTTTTGTTACAGACTATTAATATGTACCTTAAAGTGAGATGGCTCTAATGAAGCGCATGGCAAATTTTTAGTGCTTTTCAATAAGTGCTGCCAATCAGCTAAAAGACAGGGGGAATTTAATTAAGGCTGAAATGATAAATGTTGAGTACAGAAAATCAGGAGAGATGCTTTTTATTGTAGTTTATATCAGGCGAATGATAAGTTATACATTATAACCTTTATCAAAAATAAAATTGTCTAAATTTATGAAACGTAGAGAAGAAGATATCGAAGATTCCCCAAAGTTACCTTCGCCTGCCCTTTCGTATGTCTGAACGCCTATATTTAGCGAACTATAAAAGCTAGGATAACCAAACTTGACATTTGGGCTCCTTTTGTGACAAGCCCGGTTAAGGTACTATTTCTTTTGCCGCACTCCCTATCATCCCCATATAATCAAAGCTCATATTGTCAAACGAAAGCTTTCAGTTAATAAAAAAGTTATCATTAAAATCGGACAATAAACAGCGGAGATATCTACAATATAGAATTTTGACGGACTTCTTTGACTTAAAATTTATCGTCGGGATGTCTGAGGAACAAGCTTCGATTCTTTTACTTTATTTTTTAAAGTCAAGTGCTTAAAATTTGTCTATTAACCGATCCTTTGAATAGGATTATGAAATTAAAAAATTCCCATGGGAAACTAGTTACCAAATGCCCCATGCTTTAACCTAAAGTATGAGCCACTACAATTCAATTAGCAATAGTTTTTCTTTCCAAAGACTCAAACTACTCCCAATCCAAAACTAAGTCACCTTCAAGAGAGAAATTCCACGTCTACCCCGTATTCGTCAATGTCATAAAAGTCTCTTTTAATTGCAATTAGTATCTAAAGCACATTAGCTAGTTGATTAATCTCTTCAAAAGGGTATTTAACTAAGTCCAAGACAATGCTTGGCATTTATACAATTTACTGAAATCTCTAACAAATCAAATCGCCATAAAATCCAAGCTCCAAAGTTGCATCTGAAGACTTTCAAGCGACGATGCCAATTCCCGCGTTGACAATTGCATCGATGGGAACGACGACGACGAAACGGCGACGCAGGTGAGTAAATAATTTCATCTTGCCATAAAAGTACACAGCTACCTAAGGCTCTTAAGGGGGGAAGCGAGGGAGTCTGTGAGTCAACTGTCAATTGCTTGGGAGATTGATGCCCCTGGATAATAGCGAGGCAAACAATTTGCAGACGACAACGCCGACGGTGGTCCCAGACAACTGAATGACAACTCTTTAACCGGATAGTTCTCGAGGCGTCGTGTCTGCAGGGGGGGTAGCCAAGCGGGCGGCAGGTAACGGCAGTTAACGGCTGACTTTGTATGCCGCACATAACGGTTGTTTTAAGCAAGTTATTTGCCCAAAAATGGATCTGACAGCGAACAAGCGACAATGTCTTCCAACAACGGCGACAACGTCGAAGTGTTGCTGACAACGGCGCATGCGTGACTTGCTCCTTCTGTTGGATGGACACTGTGCAACAGCAACAACAACAACAACAACATTGACAACAACGAATTGAAGTGAAAAAGACGAAGACGATTGTCATTGTTAGCATCCAATATGGTAAACGATGGCACAACTACAATACGCAATGACAGTGCATGGACTATGGGACAAATGTTTATTTTAGGGGACCAAAATAAAACTTAATTTTTTTGCAAAGTTAATTCAGAAATAAGTAGACTGCTTATGCCGTAATACATTTTTCAAAGGTGCTTATGAATTTAGAGATAGAATTCCATCTACATTGGTTTCCTAATTAATATTATCATCATCATCCTTTATGCTACACCTATAGTTCAGCTTTGGCCTTTCAAACAATATTTCTCCGATAATCTCTATCCTTTGCAGCTACCTTCCAATTTAGGTCGTTTAATTTTTCCAAATGAACTTTCATTCTATTCACCAACGAGCTCCGGGTCTCCCAACTACTCTTCTTCCAACTGGTTTATTGAAACAAGTTTTTTAAAATTCTTCCAGCCCACTTGAGTTTTTGTGATTTCTTTTGTTGACGATCTCCCGTAGCGCTTCGTTGGTGCGAACAAGGTAATTAGAATCTATCCTTATTGGACCAAGAATTCTTCGTAAACATTTTCTCTCTGTCCTCTCGTTGTCATTGTGTGGCCATGCCAACCCATTCTCGGGTTACGGCCGACCTCAAAAGGTTTCGCCAGGCGCCTCTGCTTTGCGCGCGACTTCTCCAATTAGAAATAACAAGGGAGGATAGGTTCTCCTCCACTTGATCTTTCCATCGGAGTCGTGGTCGTCGGCTTTCGCTTCGAATACCATTTTCGCTGGAGCACCGAGCCAGCGCAGACATTGAACCCTCCACTCCTGTCAAAGAACCTGAACTCCGATGTAGTTACGATCTTTGTGACAATAGATTACATTAGATGTAACGATTTCGAAAGGCTGGACACGACAAGAATGAATGTTTGTTGAGCCGAATAGTGATAGTATAAGAAATGGGTTAAGGAGTTCCGCTTTGAATGTCCCCGATATATGCTTATCATAGCCTCGGGTAGCGATTGAGTCATGTCCGTTCGTCCGGACACCGCCTCGACTGTACCACATTTTTATAAATGTATCACTTGTCTCCAATATTGTTTTTTTTTTCTCCACAAAATGTATAATTTGTTCCATAGTACATCGCGCAACACCTTTAAGTGTGCCTGCATGTGTGCGTGTGTTTGAGGGGAGGAGTGAGGGGGCAACATGTATTTGAGTCTGACAAATTTGCTGGCAGCTTTGGGCTTAGCTGCATAATCAGCCCAAGCTGCAGCTGGACATTGTTAGCTTTTGTCTTGGACAATTAGCCGTCAAGATCAGCAGTTGGCTAACAAGAGAGCTAGATAGAGCTGGGGGTAGTAGCTGTAGACAGCTGGAAGCTAGGAAGCGGACGCGCAGGCTGATATGCTGACATGGACTAGGCCTAGGACAAAGACAAAGACAACATTGTTGTGTTTGGCAATAGCTGGACTGTTTATATATGCTAGTAGCAACTAGCAGGATGCAATAAAAATGCAGCACAGGTGCTTCAAATGGTCTGGTCTCTCTCTGGTCTCTGGTCAGGACATTGCAGGCGGGCAACATGTTGCCAAGTCATTAAGTTGAGCCTGTTTTTGGCCTTTGTTGCATGTTTGTGATTACACAATGCCAACGTTGATGTAGATGTGGAACGTGGTGGCGGTGACGTTGGCAGGATAACAAAAGCCAGAGAGCCAGAGCCGACTAGAAGCTACTGCCTGCTACTTGTCATGTTGTATTCCTAGCTAGCTCTGTATAATTGCAGGACTTGAGGCGGCAAAAAAGAGAAGTTTGCAGCGCCTTAAGCGTTTAGGCCATTTGAAAATTGCAGCAGGGTTGCAAAAACAGGCTGCACCAACCACTTTGGCCAGACCGCCGCCCAGCCACGTCTGTCCGTAGTGCAGCAGTCCCTTTGCCGGTGTCCCGGCCATTGTATAAAGTCTTGGGTATGTGCAAATTTTTATGGCCAAGGAAAAACAACCCCCTGAAGCAATTGCCTGTCACACACATGCGTCTAAATCGTGTGTGTGTGTGCGTGTGTGTGGGGGTGTGTGTGACGGCCATAAGAAATTTATATGGCAATGTCAACCGGTGGGGGGGCGGCTCTGCACTCTTTATACGCTGCTAAGTGCACTTGCCAGCTTTTCTTTGCCTTTCATTCCTTTCTCTATGGATTTTTTTGTTTTCTCAATTTTTTCTCGTTTTTTCTCGTATTTTTTTTTTTTTTGTATACAATTTCGCTCAAGTGCTTAGCATGTGACCCCCAACTGCCACACATACGTGCCACAAGAGAGGCGGCGCAGCGTCGAGCAGAAGAAGAAGAATGCAATGTAGCTTTTCTTTTAGGCCGCATCCCCTGCTTGGCACCCTCCAGCGACCCCCATCCAACTCACTTGAACGACTGCCATGAATACATAATGCTGCACTTGAGGCGCGTACGCTCGCATGTGACAAAAGCACTGAGTACATGCATATAGTGGGGATGGCAGGGGCGTGTAGCAAGGTTGCGGGGGCGGAGGTGTGCTAGGTAGTTGTTGTAGGCGGCTAATTTAAATGGCAGGCCCGCTAGCCCGATGATAACTGCATTCTTGAAAAAATGCTACAAAAAAGGAAAGGAAAAAAAAAGAAATGTTGCATGCCTCAAAGCATACCCTTACTCTGGGTCTAAGCATAATCTTTGTTGGCTTTCCGTCCTTAGGCAGTCGGCCGGAAAGTAATTAAAATCTGCGCTTAAGTGCAGAGCTCATTCAAAACGCGCCAAATGGGTTAAAATAAGGGGTTTGCGGTGTGGGGGAGTTGGGTGTGGGGGTTGAGGCACAACTAGCCAGACATGGCCATAGCTGACAAATGATGTGGCAAGAAATATGTAAAGTATGCAAAAATACAGGGTGCTACAACAGCTTCTTAGTGGCAAAAGGCTGGAAAGGGAAGGGGTGGTGAAGGTATGTATGTAGCGGCTACTAATAGAGGCGAGATTTCTAGAAGTTTTTGACATGTGCTATAAAACAATATTACCGAAAAGCTTTGATACTGTCAGAGAATTTTAGAGCTATTCTAAATTTTGTTCTTGAGATCTATCTTAAGCGTAGCCTCATGTCATATCCTGTTAAACAAATTTTTCCACAATTAAAACCAAACATTAGGATTCGCCCAGAAATGTCATTAAGGCCTGTCCAAGTCTCATTTTCAATTCCTATTTTATGAATTGAAATTGAAATGTGTAGCCGGCGGGGATACGTATTGATTCTTTTAGAAACTTAGACAATAACGAATATATTCGATGCAGATAAAATCGCAACCACCACGTGTGAAAAACTGCATCTGCTCATATCCATTTGGAGCTCATTGCTCCAAAAAAAAAGTTCGGCTTAATGGAGCCAAGTAGCTTTTAAGTGGCGAATAAAACTTTTAATTGTTAAATATTCCTTTCTCAAATCTTTACAATTGAGCAACTATTAACACAATTATTGAACACAAAAGCCAGTTTAGTTATTCTTTACTGGGAAAATTAAAAATTTGTTGAAAAAGTATCACCGACCCCTACTTTTCTTTCGCCCGTCAATTCCGCGATTTTTTCACCACTTCTAGAACTTTTGAATTTTAAACCGAGAAAAATCCTAAAACTTAAAATTAGGAATTTTATTAATAAATTTTTATTTATTATTATTAAAATATAGAATTTAATTCTAAATTACGAGAAATATTTTTCAAAGCACAGTAGAAAAAATTCTTAGAAATTATTATTTATTATTTTTTCTTCTGAAGCTAAACTTTGTCTTTTTTTTAAATTTGTTCATTTGAGTTGCGGAAATATGTTGCTATTCTATTAATTTTTTTTTCAAACTAAACTTATTCTAAATTACGATGAATATATTTTCAAAACAAGATAGACCCTAGAAATTTCTTTCTTCTTATTAAGCTAAGCTTTACCTATTTTTTTTATTAATTTATGTGAATTGCGAAAAATATATATTCTAAAATTTTTTTTTTACAGACCTTATTCTGAATAATAACGAATATATTTTTCGAGCAAGACAGTCCTTCAGGTTTATTAGAATATCTTTCTTCTTATTAAGCTCAGCTTTGCCTCATTTTTTATATTTATTTATTTAGCTGCGGAAATATGTTGCTATTCTATTCTATTATTTGTGACGTAACGCCATGAGTAGTTTGGCTACGATTCTATGAAACAAAAATTTCATTTAATTTTTAAAATTTTTTTTGTCATATTTTTTTTGCAGAAATGTAACGTCACGCCAAAAGGAAATGTCCTTAAATTTTCCGCACTTATACGAAATTAATATTATAAATTTTGCAATGATAAAATATTTGATGATATTTCATAAATTAAAGTTTTAATCGTGAAATCTTAACCATCAAATATTCTGTAGCCTATAAATTCTGAATTTCACTTATAAAGAAATAGTTTGTTGTTGTTAAGATGTTACAATACCAAAATTTTTAGATTTAAATTTCATAGAATTTGTTCATTATTAAAAGATTCACTATTATAATCATAAAATAGAATAACCTTGTTTTGGTACACCCCAAATATATCGATAACCAATTTAGTTTTCTAAATGACCTTTTTACAGGGTTTAAAATAATACGTTCTAAAAAAAATATTTCCAAGCAATTTAGTTTGATTTAGCACCATTAGAAAACTAAGAAAAGCTTTTTTGATTGAAATTTTGGAGAAAAATATTTTTCTTAATATAATCCTTTAGAAATCTAATTGAGGAGTTCCCATTTCCAATTTAATTTCATAACAGCTCAAGAATTTAATTCATGTCTTTTTTTATGAAATTTTTTTAAAACTTTTTTTCTGGAACTTATCTGCCTTATAAAAAAATTAGGTGTATATTACATTTTTTTGTACATACAGACCTTCTCATATGTATATAAAGATAAACATATTTGTTATAAAGATTTTCAAACTCTTACGTTTAATAGAAAAGATCCTCACAATATCAAACATTAAATGATTTTATTTGAAAGTAGTGAATGAGTTGATCGATTCTATTTTCGATATATGATATTGCTAAATATTTACATCATTATTTATATCACCTACTGGAACATAGGCAGAGCAATGACGGAAATTAATATTTTGCTACTCTTTATTATAAAATAAAAACAAAAAATGGCGGACGTAAAGTAGGGCGCGGACGACTTTAGGATACCCTGTACCACTAGCTTGTAATAAAGTCCGATTTCTTCACAAAAAACCAAAAACAGAAGAGTTTTTAAGCCAAAATTTTTTTTTTGGCCGATCATTCCTATGGGAGGTATATGATATAGTCAACCGATTTCAATAAAATTTGACACAATGCTTAAATACCTTTAAAAAGATCTGAATGCCAAATTTATATCAAATATCTTTGCAAACAAACAAAACACATCGAATTTTGTATAAAAACGTGTTTTTGGACCGATTGGTCCTATGGGAGCTATATGATCTAGTCAAACGATTTGGATTAAATTTAGCACAGAGCTTAGGAACTATAAAATACTCACTTATGTCAAATTTGGTCCCAATATCTTAACAAACAAACGAAACACAACAAATTTTGTTAAAAAATCGATTTTTTGGAAGATTGGACCTATGGGAGCTATATGATATAGTCAACCGATTTTGTTCAAATTTGGCACATTGCTTAAGTGGTCTAAAAAATTTCCAAACGCCAAATCTGGTTACGATATCTTTATTAAAAAACGAAATATAGCAAATTTTTCTTTAAAAAAGTTATTTTGGCCGATCGGTCCTATGGGAGCTATATGATATAGTCAACCGACTTCGATCAAATTTGGTACAGTGTTTGGGAACTATAAAAAACTTTCGAATACCAAATTTTCATCTAAAACGCTTTTTTTTTGTCGAGGTCGTCTCAAACACCCCCATGGGAGCTTACATAATTTATCCCCGATATCAAAAAATAAATAAACTTTCCTCCTATGGAGTAATATGGGATGTAATGTGAAAGTTTGGTAACTCTAGCTCTTGCCATCTCTGAGATCTAAGCGTTCACACGGACGGACGGACAGACGGACATGGGTATATCGACTTCTCTATTCACCCTGATCATATTTTAGGTAACTTTGGGGTGTCTTCGACGTCTCCTTCTATATGTTACATACATTTTCGGCTTGCACAAACTTAATATACCCTTGGTACCATACGGTACAGGGTATAAAAATTAGCACAATTGTTATAGAAATAAATACATCCAAGTTCTGTTTTTACAGTTGTTTTTTAATAAGACGATGTAGAAAAATAACTTCTTAAACGATTTCATTGGACTAGAAAAAGCTATTTAAATGAAATTGTGAAGAAAAATATTTTTACTAACCTAATCTTTTAGAATGTACATTACATTGACATTCCTGCTTTCAAATATATTTTCATAGCAGCTTAATGGATTACTTCAAATGTCTTGTATTAAACGGTTTTTTTACTCTGTTTTTTCCATAAACGTATCTACCTTGTAAAAAAGAATTAGGTGTATCTTAAAAAAACAGCATTTAACAATATGAAAAAAATTGCCTCAAATTGCGATCGGAGAGTTCACAATATTCTGCAAATCAACTCACTTAGACAAATCTTAAATCTTACAATCTGCCTCAAAGTAGTAAGGTTTTTCAGCATTTAATATTACTTACGTTTTAAATGGATTGAGTTTAAAAGTTGTCATTTAAGGTTTAAGCCTCTTCACAAAATAATTTAATTTAGTTTTTTTTTTCAACTTTACGAATCTAGCATTTTTTTAACCCCAAAAATTAACACAATTGATAAATATTTTGCATTTGAAAAGCGCCAGCTAGCGGCGTCTAGTTGCAACTTTTTCTAGCAGCTATTAAGCGCAGCATCCAGCTAGAGATTTATCCTGCGCGGCACTCTAGCGCCATCTAGCAGCAATGCTAAACTGTTCTCAGCTAAAGTAAACACTCATGCGATGTTAACTTCATAGTCACTAAAACATCGCAGGGGCGTTGTACGCAGGGGTAACATCGCGCACAGCAACAATATCGCAAACATCGCAAACATAGCACGCTAAACATCGCCCACTGAGTTACACTCAAACAGGATAAACTCAAATATTACCCCTTTTGAGTTACTCAGTTCAACTCAATTTAGAGCGCTTTTTGCAGGAGCAATTTGAGTTTTACTCAGCACTTGAGTGCTTGAGTTTTTAAGGGTGCTGTTTATATAAACTCGAGTGAGTATTTAACAATGTAGTATATGTATAAATTAATGTCTTTGTATGTGTAGTACACGGCAGCTGTGCTAATTAATAGAACATTGAAAACATTGAACATTGAAAACTTGACATGAAAAATGCCCATTAAAAAAAAAGTTCAACTCGCTTTTGTTTGGCCCTTAGGTAATTGTTGTTGTTGTTTTAGTCAGTTTTCGGGCTTATTGAATAATTTACATAGTAAAGTTTTCATTTCTTTTTTTGTAACAAATCTATCTATAGACGGACTGACTGACTGCATATAAGTGTGTCCAAAGAATTTTGCCCACAAATGCCAACAAGGTTTTTAATATGTTTGGAATTTTGCATGTAGCAAAGTTTTTTTCATTTTAATTTTTTCTACGCAGCTGGCAGGCAAAAAACTTTTGCGCACAAATCTCTCTTCAAGCCAAAACTTTTCAATTTCCAAATGAGCAAAAAATATATGAAAAAAAAACTGGCTATAATAATGGAAGAGCTAGAGAGAAAAAAAATTGGCAGTTGGCGCATAGAAATGTTAAATTGAAATGAAAATTACCCATTGTGGCAGCAGCATTTCAATTTGAGCTGCCATTTTCTTTTTTTTTCCGGCCAACTTGCACGTGCACTGCAAATAGACCGTAATCTTGAGATCCGAGAGAGACCCGGCTTGGATTTTATGTTATGCACGTCTAATGGCTACAAACGACCCGACCCAAACCGACCCGACCAATGGAGACCAGCAAGCTCCGTCCGTCTGTCCGACTTTATTAGTTATTTTTCGCTCAATTTGTGTTCGAGGCTGACTGGGAGCAGGCAGGATAACAAGCAAAATTATTTTCAATTCATTCAACACATTCAGCATAATGAAAATGTCAGCAACAACAACAACAGGGACAACAACAACAATGGCCATAACTACTTTTGAGCCAGGCTAAAATCTATTCATTGGCACTCGAGCGATGTTTTATGAAAGCGGGCCAAGAAATGTTTTTTTTTTCGTTTTTGTCGTTTTTATTACAGCCAATATGCTTGGTCACGTAGTCACTGGGAGCCAAGTTTGCCAAAGGCAACAAGAAAACTATGCTGAATGCAAAAGTACACTGAGAGAAATTATGCATGTTGTTTATTGGAACCAGAGGTAAAAAGCTTTTAAGCTCGTATAAATGTAGGAAATTTCGATTCGACGATTGAACGAGAACCAAAATATCGGTATCGAATATTCAGTACCGACTTTGGTATTCTCGATATTGAAAATATCGGATCGATATCGCACATCCCTAGTAGGAATATAGTTTTAAACACAAAAATGTACCCTATGTATATTATATACCTATTTATAGTATTTCTTTCATAGAAATAATTTCAAGCAGAGATCATTTAGGGAATTTCATATTAAGGTGAATTTAAATGGATTTAGTGAAAGTTAGCAAAAAGTAATTTTTTTTTTACTCAAAAGGCACCTTAATAAGATGCAAAAACGTCCTTATGAGAGTCCAATAAAAATGCTTATATAGAGAAAAATTTTAAAATCTGATTCGTAATAATATGATCTGAATCTCTACCAAAAGATGTCCAGTATTGTTGACCAAAAAAAAAAGTTTATAATAGGGAAGTGGGGGAACAAAAAGAATATTTAAAAAAAGAATTCAGCGTTTACGATTCTAACAAATTTGTCACTTAATCTCGTAACCTCGGACCAAAGATGGATTTCTGTTTCTTGATGATAGCAGATGAATTTGAGTTCAATAATTATTGAATAATTATTAAATTATAATTTAAGCCTGCTTAGTTATTTTTAGATGGATGGTTTCGGTGCAGCACGGTGCCCCCAATTTTATGGGACTTTTTAAATATGTCGGATTAGATTTTTTTTTAAATGATTTTTCAGACACGTAGGGAAAAAAGACAAGAATCGCTAAATATTACCAAGCGACAAAGAAAAATTTGTGTCAACGTTAAGAAACAGAATTAAAAGAGGTAAAATACTGTCAACCCCAGGGCTCTGAAATAATCTCAAAAAACTTCGGATTTGGACTCTATACTAAATATAATTTTTTAAAAATAGTTTTTTTAATAGAAAAAAAAGAGTATATTTTTATAGCTTATTGACCAAACGGCATGAAAATTTTTCGTGTTTCGAATATTTTTAATAATTAATAAGAAAACTATAATAATAGTTATAGACATAATTTTAAACGTTCCTTAAGATGAAACAAGATAAATATTTAAATATTCATTACTTTCTTGAAAATGCACTCTATTTTTAAAAAGTATGATTAACTTGGGCTGGAGGCCAATTTTTAATAAAAGTTGTTTTATTTTGTGGTAACATATTTCTACTAGAACCATTACGATCATAATTTGTACCAAGTTTAACGTAGATGAGTCATTAAGATCTATAAATATAATGATCTTAGTATATACAAATTTTAAACGAATGATCGGATATTTATTTATGATTTCGAAACGATATTCTATAGCTTATTTATCTTACACGAACGGTCTGAACTCGAATGTTGGCCACTGCAATTTAAATGGTCATCCTGAAGGTCCAATGTTCCGTGACTCGTCCAAGCATTGTCCACTGGTGTTTGAGCCAATAGCACGAGTAATGTTGCGACTTCAAAGGCCTCAAATGGACAGTTGCTGATTTGTCCACATACAACTTTTGACTATACGTAACGCCAGAGCAAAAGTCGTAGCGTTGTCAGATATCGCACTGATATTGTGTTAAGATAATTGTTCTTTGTCGAAAGGAATCACACAAAATTGTACCACGCTATAGAGCCATTGTTTCATTGAAGCACAGAAAATTTCGTGAAAATCGGTCCAGCCGTTTCGGAGGTGCAACATGTTGGAACCAGAATTTTGTACGTCAGAAGAAACTCACGTTTACGTGCTATCGATGTTCTCATGAACGAGTCGATGAATTTCAAGTCCGATTATTACATGTGTTCGAGGTCAATGCGGAGGTGCTAAGCCTATTGCGATGTGTTTGTGTGAACTGGTTCGTGAGCTATGCTCATATTTGTGAAAATACGGGCAATCGTGTGAACACACGCACTCCGAAGCGGCTAGACCGATCCGTCATGTAATTTTCTGTGGATATAATGGGCAGGTCTGGTGAACCGGCTTCGGCGTCTGATTCTTCACACCCCTAAGCGATACGGCGATTGCCACTCTAACATTCCTGGCAAATCAAGTGAATTCAAAAGCTCTGTAGGATCACTGTACAATTTCATCAATTTGTAGAAATTAATGTTGATTTAGTTATTCGCTCTTACCAGAGAGTTTATCTTAATAAGAACGGCAATGTGCTGGCAGATTATTTGGCTTACAATTCATGTTTTGATTTGCCGTATAAAATACATATGATCAGACTCAATCTTTGACAGCTATCATGCAATCATGCGTGAATTCGCACACGAAAATAAATCATTGGAAGAAAATAAAGATCTTAGACGAGCGATCGACGCGAGCGTTGCCGAAGTTTGCTATGTAGATATAGATAAAATATATATATATATGTATGGATATATGAATATTAAAATAGATCTTGTTCAAAGAAAATCAATTATTAAAAACCCCGAAATGAAAGTATTTAAAGAGCTTAAAAAGTTCTAAGATATTTTGTGGATTTTAAATACTTGTAGAAAAATAGTATATAACAAGTAAATAGAGTAAAGGTCTTTAAAAAAAATTTTAATTAGAAATTTATGGACTATAAATATGATCACAAGAACCTCATCTCTATAACAAACGAGAGTACAAATTGCAAGCTTTATGATATTTGAGGTATTCACGGCTAACTTGAGAAGTTGCAAAGTTACTCAACTGTCTAGAGCGTTATCGCTCTGTTTGCTAGTTTAACAGATGAGCTCTTTAGCTTTTATGCAGTCATAATTTTTTTATTATTCTTTTATATTATATTTATGTAAACTTCAAGTTAGATATTTGCTGACAATTATTTTAAATTATTTTTTCTCTGACTCTACCAAAAAGCATCCATAACTCAAAATAAATTTTTTTTGTATTTGGTAATCATACACGCCCACGTGGCTGATTGGAACGAGTTGGCGTGTTACACAAAAAAGTTTTCCGGAGCACGGCTGAAGGGCTGGGTCGAGAAAAAGTTAAATTAAAAATATAAATTCATTTTAATACAAAATAATACAAAAGTTCAAATCAGTTCAAATCAAGTGTGAATAACCTAATCATTGGGTGTCTTTTTTTGAGTGGTAAAGAAGTTGTCAGGAAGTAGAAGAGAGAGAAATAGTGGATCATCTCCTGTGTTGATGCATGACACTATGCAGGAGAAGACTGAACACACTGGGATCCGTACTTTTTGGGAACGTTACTGAATACGCTGGAATGAGTCTAATCAGATTAATTCGTTTACGACGGGATGGTTCAGAGAGGATCCAGTGGACTAAGAATTAGCCCAAGTGCCATCACAACGTGCCTTTTGCAGCCCAGGGTGTGTCGTATGGCATCTACTTCCCCCTACCTACCTACCTTTTTAAATTTTTCCGACAAAAAATAAACGCCCATAAACCTATTTCTAATTAATGAACAAAAATGACTCAGCAAAAAATTCAAAACCTTAGTGCCAAATCTAGCTCCCTTTTTTCGCTCAGTGTATTAGCCCACCTAAGGCAGGTGAAGCTTTTACAGCCTAGACAAAATTGCTCAATGGATACCCAACAGCTGTTTGGAAAAGTTTTACCCTTTTAATTATATGGCTACGCATTCGACGGCTTGTACAAAAGTTTAAGCTCGATTATTAACACCTTAAATGACATGATAGGACACAAAACTTGACGGACACGCCCACTTCGCGCCCAGGCATTTAAGGCGTTGCAGCCAAGGCGCTTCTCTTAGTAACTTTGAAAAATTCCATGTAACAAGATGGAAAAGTTGGAGGTGCCAGAAGCGCTAGCAGCGCGTAGCTTTCAGGATATTATGAGGGTGCCAGTTAGTTTCTACCGCACCATTGGCGAGGATCTCTATGCACATCGCTCTACGAACCGCTGGACTTCGCTCTTGCTCAAAATCTATCTCTACGCGGGTTTCATCAACTTTAACCTACTCTATATGGGCGAAATAATATTTTTCTACAAATCGCTGCAGGATTTTTCCACCGTCAAGTTGGCCATAGCTGTGGCACCCTGTATGGGTTTCTCTATGGTAGCGGACTTTAAGCAGGGAGCTCTGGTCATATACAAGAATACGTTAATAGAGTTGTTGAATGAGCTGGAGGATATGCATCCCAAGACGTTGGTTGCGCAGAGAGCCTACAAATTAGCCGACTTTGAGCGCACCATGAAGCGTGTGATGAAAATCTTTACCTTTCTGTGCCTGGCTTATACCACCACCTTCTCTTTCTATCCGGCTATTAAGGCCACCATCAAATATAACTTTCTGGGCTATGATACGTTTGATCGGAATTTTGGGTTTCTTATATGGTTTCCCTATGATGCCACCCATCCGAATTGGGTCTACTGGATGACCTACTGGGATATTGCGCATGGTGCTTACCTGGCAGGTGTGGCTTTTCTCTGTGCGGATTTGTTGCTCATCGTGGTCATCACGCAGATCTGCATGCATTTCAATTATATATCCATACAGCTGGAGGCCCATCCCTGTAAGGTCGGGCAAGATCAGGAGAACTTGGAATTTTTGGTCTCAATAATACGCTATCATAACAAGTGCTTAAAGTGAGTTTTTGGGTTAAGATTTGAAAAAACTTTTTTCTTAATGCACTTAAAATATTTAGAATTTCAACAATTTAAGCAAGAGTTTTGCCATCTTGATTTTAATTCTTAAAATGACACCAAACAATTTTTTAAAATTAGTGCAAAAAATCCTGAAATTACATTAAAATTCTTGTATTTAGAAATAAAAGTAATAAATCAAGAAAGCATATGTTAAGAGAACCGTTTTTAAGATTGCATTGAAATCTCCGACTTTTTACAAGAAGTCCCAGTTCATTTTATCTTCTGCAAAAAAGGTTCGGCACATCTTAACAACACCACTTAAGATTTATTAATAGAGTTCCATAAAATTAAACACCAAATTTGATTAGCTCTTTTTTCAAAAAGAAACTTCTTAGGCAACATTTTTATGCCCATAAAGTCTTCTTTTTAAGAGTTTTTTTAAAACCGACTAATTATATCTGTTCTATCTTCCCCCCTTATAGCCTCTGCGAACATGTGAATAGTATTTTCAGTTTTTCGCTGCTTTTGAACTTCTTAACAGCATCCATGCAGATTTGTTTTATAGCCTTTCAAGTAACCGAATCCACCATAGAGGTCATTCTAATCTACTGCATATTCCTAATGACTTCGATGGTGCAAGTCTTTCTGGTTTGCTATTATGGAGACGAGCTCATTGCAGCGGTTGGTGGCATAATATTTTTTTTTTTAACTGCTTCATAACATAATCTTGGTTTATATTTATAGAGCTTAAACGTAGGTGACGCCGCCTATAATCAACCGTGGTTTCAATGCGGCAAAGTTTACTGCAAAATGCTGAAGTTATTGATATTGCGTAGTCAAAAGCCGGCATCCATAAGACCGCCCACTTTTCCGCCCATATCTCTGGTAACCTATATGAAGGTGAGTTAGACGAAAGGTTGTGACAGAAATCTCTACACGGTTGTGACTTTGTCAATCGAAAGCTGACGTCATTGACTTAGAATAAAGTATGATATATTAGTCCGATTTTTGCTGAGACAGCGACAAGGTTGATCGTACCTTTGCGGATGTCCCTCTAAGAATCTTTTTCTAAGGCGATAGCACCAGCTAAGTGTAGTAAGACCCAAAAATAATTTTTATTGTAAGTAATTACACCTTAGCTCAAGGACTTACATATCCCTCGAAGTCTCATTAACGAATATTAAATAAGTGGGAAAAAAACATAGATAAAATTCCTAGATACATATCCTCCGAAACTAGATAGATGGACCAGATCATCTTAGCCTAGAGATCTTTATTTAGAGACGATCCTCCAAAACTAGATAGATTGATCCGATCATCTTAGTCCAAAATTCTTTATTTGTATACGATCTTACAAAACCAGATAGATTGATGAGATCATCTTAGTCCAGAACTCTTTGTTTAGATACGATCCTAAATAACTAGATAGATTGATCAAATCATCTTAGTCCAGAACTCTTTATTTAGATACGACTCTCCATAACTAGATAGATTGATCAGATCATCTTAGTCCAGAATTCTTTATTTAGATGCGATTCTCCATAACTAGATAGATTGATCAGATTAACTTGGACCAGAGTTCTTTATTTAGATACGATCCTCCAAAACTAGATAGATTGATGAGAACATCTTAGTCCAATCTTTCACATAAATTTAAGCAAAGAATATTTAGCATGAATGAGAGTAAAGATAAAGATAAAAAGAACATAAAAAAGATTGGGCTTGCACCGAAGAAGTCTTATTTAGGACAGTCTTCCAAAGCTGGATAAATTGATCAGATCATCTTAGTCCAGAATTCTCTATTTAGATACTATCTTCCAAAACTAGATAGATTTATCAGATCGTCTTAGTCCAGAATTCTTTATTTAGATACGATCAGATCATCTTTGTCCAGAGTTCTTCATTTAGATACGATCCTCAATAACTAGATAGATTGATCAAATCATCTTAGTCCAGAACTCTTTATTTAGATACGATCCTAAATAACTAGATAGATTGATCAGATCATCTTAGTGTAGAATTCTTTATTTAGATACGATCCTCCAAAACTAGATGGATTGATCAGATCATCTTAGTCTAATGTTTCACATAAAATTAAGCAGAGAATATATAGCATAAGTGAAAGCAAAGATATAGATAAAAAAGGACATGAAATAGATTGGGCTTGAAACTAAGAATTCTTCATTTAGGATCCTTCTAAACTAGATAGATTCATCAGATTATTTTAACCCAAAGTTCCATATAAAATTGAGCAAATAGCATGTAGTATAAATGAGAGCAAAGGGATTTTGGGATAACCTTAGGTTAGGTTAGGTTGTGTAGGCACCTCAGATAGTGCCTGAGATTACCCTGAGACCATGTGGTCCATTGTGTTGCCTAATTAAAAGAATGGGAGGAGAGGAGCACTAGCCGTCTCCCTGAATTGCTATACGACGCCCTGTAATGGTCTTTTTATGTCCGTAACCGCAAGGTTAACTACCATCGCTAAGCCGTTCCTGGCGCACTCGTCCATCGCCTCGTTACCAGAGACACCAGAGTGGCCCGGAACCCAGCAGAGGGTTACTGAGTGATGATGGATACGGTTGAGCGCTAGCGTCATGTTACGGATCTGTTTACTTTTTATGAAATGCGAAGGAACAACCTTACCAAGATATAAAAAAAAGTTTGGACTAATGAAAGAATTCTTTGTTTAGGAACACAGCACGATTCTTCTTCGAGAACTAAAACCATACCGCTCTTAAAAAATACAGAAAGATTTTAATTTTAATACGAAGAATTACTTTTTTAAGAGATTTCTGACACCCGACCGACTAAACTATTTTTGAATATAACCAATGAAAGTATTTGCCCAACAGGTCATCAGCATGTCGTATCAATTCTTTGCGTTGCTTAGAACTACTTACTACCAGAATTAAGTGTTGGAAAAGGCAATGCATAAATTTGACGTCTACATACACACACACACACTCGCTGGGACACTTAACTGTCACGCTTAATAGAAGTAGCTTATTTAATTAAAAATCGCATTAAAAATTAATAAGCTTTAATTGAAACCAATAGCAGCAGAACAAGCACAAAAGCCAAAGGACTACAGCACACAATTTTTTCTTATTTATTTTTGTGACGTCAGAAGTAGCAGCAAGAAGCGCCAATAACCAACAAACATATCAAACAATAAAGAGAAGACATAAAAAAAAATGTTAAAGGTGTTTGTGAGCAAGGACCCCCCCTAGTTGCGGAGCCCATAAGGAACGCTTCGTTAGCTTACATAATAAAATGAAAACTGAGGCAAAAAAAAAAAAGGAAATATTTCGAGGAACATAAAACGCAATCACAATCATCGACAATAATCTGCAGCGGCAGAGCTGGAAGCACAAAAAATGCTTATTATAAAATTTTACAGTTTTTTTTTTTTTGGAGCAGGGTTGGGGTGTGGTGGGGGGCTGTTGTAGTTAAAGCAAAACAGCAATAACGTTGATGGCACTAGTCCTGGGCATGGACCTGAACCTGGACTCCTGGCTGCCTCTGGTTATGGCTTTTCAAAATCATAATGGCAGCTAGTAACAAGAGTTTTGTGTACAAATAAGTGAAATAAAAAACCAGGAGCTGCCGATCAAAATCCCAGGCAATAATGGCGCCACGACCCAGCGTCATTCTGTTCAAATACTACGTCAGCAGCCCAACCCAAACCAACCCCAAACCCCCCGAAATGGCAGCACGTCACGCGCGACCACTTAAAAAACCTTGGCCAGCAACCAAACCATGGAACTCCTGGTACTCCCCAACCAGGTCCAGTCATTTGCTTTGCTGCATTTTTCCCTTAACAGGCCGTTAGTC
Source organism: Chymomyza amoena (assembly GCA_037043745.1). Taxonomy (NCBI): domain Eukaryota; kingdom Metazoa; phylum Arthropoda; class Insecta; order Diptera; family Drosophilidae; genus Chymomyza; species Chymomyza amoena. Next base: position 69,002 of record JBAMAX010002929.1, read on the forward strand.
GTTATTATTTTGGTCCATTGACGCTGCGGGCCATGCCAGGCTATGGCTTTTTTTTTTGTATACTTTATATATACAGCTGGCTATATTCCTATATACAAACATCGGCCATATACATGGATGGCTACTACGGCTCCGCGTCTGAACATCGTAATGTGGCTCTATACAAGCCAACGGCAGTGACGAACTCGGTCCACATTATATACCACCCCTGCAGCTCTCTGTATTGGTGTCTGTGTGTGTGTGTGTGTGTCTGTTGGTGTGTTGGTTTGTGCCACCCTCGTTGACGTTGATGTCCCGTATTGGAATCGCGTTGCTGCCACTGCCACAGCCCACACTCCCTCCCTCCACTCGTTGCTGTTGTTGCTCTCACTCACCATGGAGGGCAATTTTTATAATTTTAGTCTCGTTTGCTTTGAATTTATTTTCCTTTTTTTTATTTCGTTGTAGCCCTCTTGCTGATTTTTTTCTGCTTTGCCATTCTTCTTGCTTCGTTTACTGCCCGCACGACTGGGCTTGGGCTTGACTCCTCCTTAAACTACTTTGCCGAGCAAAATGTTCCCTCATTGCGGGCGTTTTTGTTGTTGGATTTTATTTGTTGTTTTTTTCCTGCTTCTTTCTAACATTTCTTGTTACACACACACATACATGCGCACACATATTTATTTATGCATTTGTATTGGTCTCATTTGACGCAGCATACAAAATGGCGTTATCTTCGGTATTGATTTTTGATTTGTAGTTTTTTATTTTTTTCTTAGCTCTTCTATTTTTATACTCTTGAGTTGATTTTAGCGCTCTAGGCTAAGTACATAAAAATGATGCTACTTGGAAAGGTCAAATTGCTAATCTCTAGCATTAGCTTTAAGTAGCGAAACTGTACTTTGTGTAAGAGGCGCTTTCTCAAGGATTTTTGTATGTTGTTGGTGGGAGAGCGGAAAGTCGTTGAAAAACAATAAAGTCAAATTTGGGTAATTTTTATCAAATTTTATATAAGTACTTATAACTTTCTATCGACTTTGGATGGTCATTAGTGCTATTGCATAATATTCCAGAATATCAAAACTTGAAAAAATGCATAGACAAGTTTTGGAGTCAACTATGTTAAAATCAAATTCAATAGATTTTTTGAAAAAATATCATTGAATAAGTGAAACAGTTTGCACGATAATAGAAAAAGTATATAGCTTCAAGAAGTCGACTTATTCTGTACCACATTTTGCTGACCTTTTCGGGTAGACCCAATTTTCCAACAAAGTTGCATACTATACCATTATCAAATTATAAACCAGAACGGCAAACCGAACCGATACCGAGTAGAACCCTAACATAGGTGTCGACAACTTTTTTTTGGCCTTTTTGTTTCGAAAGTCGTTTTGTGCTTCCCATGTACTAAATTTGATCAATATTGGTTGACTATATCATAGGACCAATCGGTCAAAAAAAAACGTATTTTGTAAAAAATTCGGATTTGACTGCAATGTGGTGGTACTGGGTATCCCAAAGTCGTCCAAGCCCGACTATATTTCTCAATACGTCCTCTTTACTTCATAATATACTTTATTTTATAAATCCTCTTAAAATCATAGATTGGAAAGGCAAAAATAAAAATTGATTAAGCCATTTCCGTGTATCTGTCTTTCCGTCCGTAATAGCTGATTCGGGAAGACCAAAAGAGCAAAAGACGTGAAATTTTAATATAAGCTGCATTTAGTTCTCTTTTTATAAATTGGCGCCCTTTCTACCAATAGGACGTTCCGATTTGCTGCCGAATTTTTCAACCTTGAACTTCTAAAAATCCATCTGTGGCTGCAAATTAAAATCGGGTGATATCTTCTCTAGTTATAGATGAAAATTAAGAAGCCCTGCTAAAATCAAACTGTATGCAGCAAAAGTTACAAAAATTTGTACGTGCACTTTTGTGGACTATAATATTGAAAATAATTTTTTTCTTTTAGGGATAGCAACCTTCAGTCCCACGCAACTATTTTTTTTCTAGTTATCCGCAAGCTTTATCCTGTAGAATCATAAATTCCATACAAACCTTCCATTTGACATATAGTAACCGATCCAAAAAAGATATTTTAAGGAACTTCAGTAATTATAACCAAAACTTCCGACATACTTAAAAGACTCTTCCAAAGTTCAAGTGCGTCAAAATCGGTTGAACAGTGAAGAATTTAAGAAAAATAGAGAGTATAGTATAATAGGGATATCCTGACTATGGATGGATCCATAAGGATGATATAAAAAGCAAGCAGGAGGCAATCTCCCTAGTTTAAAGGAAAAAAAATTAAAGATTCAATGAATATTTTAAAAGAAAATAATGTTGCTTGAGACGTTCCGTTTTTCAACTTGAGCCCAAGCAAGACAAGGTATCGAACTTTTCAAAAATTTCTGCGGCTTATTATTTTTGTTTGTTGATATAAGAATTTCTTGAAAATTCCTGTGTTTTGAAGAGTATATTTTTTGTTTTTTTAATAGACTAAAATAATCTCATGCGGTTTCTAATCCTACATTAAGCATGGTCTTGCACTTTTTTCATTTCCCTCTTTCTGAGACAATTGTACCCATTCGAGTTACCAATTTGATCCCATTGTCCCATATTTATTTTTTATGTTTTTAGATAATCATACGAAATCTGTACATCATCTTTACATTGAAACCTATTATTTCACAGATGATTTCCTGCTAAGCCGGCATTAGCATTACCGTCCCTTAAGATTTATATTTTTCTATCCCAACACCTAGATTTTTTCAATTTTATGCTCACGTTAAGCTGTGTCCCTCTAAATCACCCATCATTACCTGCCCAGCTTTCGGCGTTAAAATGTTTACCCCCCACCCCAGGGCTCATATTTCAAGACGCATTTTCTTTTGTTGAACAAACAATTCGTGTCCCTGTACAGCTTCAACGCAGGACCTCCGTATGCAAAAAAAAATCTTCTTACTTCGCTCAACATTTACGCTCATCAGCTTTTAATTTTATGCTTTTCTTCATTGGACCGCACTGCTCTTTCAGTTTTTTTCCTTTTTTGTCCTTGCTGGACTGCGGGCTATGCAGTGCCACTTATATGGCAACATGGCAACAACAACAACAACAAGGAGCGCAGGCTGCCTCAAAAGACGTCCTGGCAGGGCAGTTCCAAGTAAGCGCCCTTCTACAGACCCCGCCCGTAACGCTAATGAGATCCAAGCAGTGCGCAGCCCAACTTTCCATTACGTTTTTTCTTTTGCTTTGCTTTTTTGCTTTATTTGTTGTGTCTTTTGCCTCGCACAACCTTTGTCGCTTTTTAGTTTCTTTTCAACGAACGTTTCGTTCCATGCGCTTTTCTCTTTTCTGGTGGCGTTCGCAGGACACCATGCACAACGCCACAGTCTGGTAAATGTCCTTTTGGCTTGTTAAGAAAATGTCGCTCTCTAATGCGCGACACGTCCCAGGGATGGGCGTTGGATGCGGCTGACTAGTCGCCACTGTCGTGAAATTAGAAAAATGTAAATTTATTTTAATTAAGATAAATAAGTAACAAAATGTTTTATGGAAATTACGTTAACAAGGAGAACGTCGAGGAGCGCGAAGAGCTGCTTTCGTTTTGGCCATTACTTTCAAGAGGCGACACACTCCACCACCACAAGGACAACGTGCACTAATGGGCGTCCTAAGAGGGGGTGCAGTGTGGCCGGGCAGAACTGCTTTAGCATGCAAATATACATAATCAGCATAGCAAACAACAACAATAACAACAATTGTAATAAGTACTGTCCAGCTGAATCCTGTCCAGCTCCAGCCGCTCCACCAACGACAACGACAAATGAAATTATTTTTTTCCATTTGTAAAAAAGTTTTCATTTTTATGCGATCGATGAACTTTCTTTTTTTTTATTGTGTACACATACTTTTTGCAACGACTGTTATCGACACTCATTGAAACGGTTTGATGAATGTTGTTGAAACTTTTAATTGAAGCCAAGCCAGCCAATGTTTTGTAATTAAAATATCCATACTACATACATATAACATATTTATTTATTATATTTATTTATGTATGGGCTTTACAAATTTTTAAAACAAATAACTGCTTATTATTTTCTCTCGCCATTTTTTCGTATATTTCATTTATTTTAATTAAGTTGGTTAATTTGGTTTAGCGAACCGCCAAGCGCATTAATTGCCCACGGAAATTTATGATTATAAATTGAAATTATTTTAGCAAATTTATTTAAGCTGCTTTTTTTTTTGTTTATGTAAATCTTTGTAATTACAAAACATAATTAATTATTGACCATGATCGCATAATATAATATTCAAATAAATATGTTGTTATGTTAAATAACAATTTGTTTAATTAACAATTTGGGGTTGTATTTTTGTACACTTTAATTTGTGGAGTTTCGTGGTAAGGATTTAAGGAGGCTTGGTCCTATTGTATTATAAATAATTTTGAAATAAATTAAATTTTATAAGCCATTCATAATATGCGAGCTTAATTTGCGATTTCTCCAATATGTAAAGCAAATCTTACTATCTTACTTTGGTGAATTTCCTTCAGCATCATCTACATAGCTCCTTTTTCGAACAGAAATGTTGACCTCAAAGACTCAACGTTGCAGTTTTCCAAAAATTTACAAATTATCATGTCAGAGGTACTTCACTCGAATCAAATTGATATTTGCAATCATTTAAGCACGATGCACAACGTAGGGATTTCAGAACTTTTCTCATATTGTAGATAATTAAAGGAGCTAGATCGGCAGAGCTTTAAAAAGCGGCCGTGTCAAGAGTGGCCGAGGTTTACCGGGCGGCAATCTAGTCGCAGTAGACTGATAAGACGTACGGAGTAGACCTCGGGCCATTATGTGGATCCCGGCATCCTTCAACGAGTCGGAGATGATCCTAAACCAGCTTGCATCCTCTGACTGGAAGGTTGTGAAGGTGGAGGATAGCGAAAGGCCGATAAGAAGAAACATTCTGGTCCTCAATAAAGAGTCGCTGACAGCTATAGAGGAGAAGCACGGAGAGATAAACTTCCGTTTTAGCTCGTTGCAGATCCGAGTGTATAAATCGGACGCCAAGCAGACAGACAGCCAACAGGAGTTGGAAGTAAATCTGGCCGAAGTGGATGACTGCGAGTCGGTGATGTCCGACGCGACATTGCTTCATGGTTTGGGTGCACTGTGTCAGGAGAGTGAGGGCTCTGGTGGAAAAATCAGTGGAGACACAGACGCCGATGTTACGGTGATGGACCCGCAAGATGTCGCTGAGAATCTTGCAGATAAACTTCCATCACTGTAAGGCAGCGGCTGATGCTCTAATGCTTCGCCTGGCTGGGGGCAAGGTTGATCTGGTGCTAATCCAGGAGCCGCGGATTTAGGTCACCAGGGTTTCTGAACTTACCACATCAAAGTATAAGCTATGGTAGCCCCCAAAAATGGAAAAAAAACCGCACTTGTATATTGGCAACAATTATGGTGAAGCCATATCGGTTAGTCTTGAGCTCCAGACCAAATCGTTTCAAATAGCATCTGCCTACATGGACAGCGACGACATAGACCCAATTCAGGGTTCCAAACTACAAAAATTGTTTTAGCACAACTACTGTTTGGTCACTGATCGGCTGCAATGAAAATGCTCCTCAAGGAGTATGGGGAAGTATGGGTTACTTTTTAAATATCTCCTTACTACTAACTTAATAATTTGCAACCGTGAAAATGATCCCACATTTGTAATCAAAGATAGAGAAAATCTCTTCTTCTCAGATCACAGATGCATTGAAACACAATTATCTATATCCAATCCAGCCCCAGTTGAGTTCAAGTCATGAAAAGTGGATATATTTCAAGAATCTTAAACACAAAAAATAATGAGTTGATTCCCGCCAACCATTAACTTTTTCCTCATGACCAAATCGCTTCGGACGGAAGACAATGCTGTGCAGGACATAGTCTACTATGTGATGTTAAAACCTGGTGAAATTGTCAATGACCATCGCTACCACTCATTAAATTGATCATGATCAAGCTTAAAAAAATGCCGGATTATCAAACCATCTGATTTTCCTCTACAACATCGCACCATCCAATGGTCCGAAAGTACTTTGTAACAATCAACTGGGAAGTGCTGCTCCATTCCGCTTATTTAGCAGACCTGGCCCTTTCTGAAGCTGCACTTTGACGCAGACGTCCGAAAAAGGCTTGATGAATGGTTCGCCCCGAAAGGGAAGGATTTTTTTTTGTATCCACAAAATGCCCTAGAGATGGGAAATATGTATGTAGCTAGCGAGGAGAACTACAGCAAACATATATATTTTCCTAGAGTTCCTAAGTGGAGCATAGGTCGGACTTCCATGTTCCAACTTGCAATCCTTTTTTCATGCTGAATGTGGTCATTAAATCATCAATCCATATTTTCTTCGGTTCGCTCGTTTATTAGCGTTATGTAGGATGCATGGATGATTGATCCATCGCATCCGATTCAGCCCTTGCTCCAAAGCCGACGCTGTTTGTAGCCGATTCTTCTGAGGACAGATGCAATGATATTTGTGGATTGTTGTTAGTTTCAAAGCTCCCCCTCGACCTTACCGGCATGGGTGGTCCTGCAAGTAGCTACGCTACCGCCTACATCACTCCCAGTTTCCTGCTCCTAATTAGTCGCCTTACAATGGCAAGGTCACAATTAGCGAGTGGGAGCGAGGGCCAGAATTTAGTACAATTTTTTGTATTCAAAGACAGAGTATTCAAGTTTCATCTTTCATACATAAATTTGTAGCTATTTACTTTAAATACTTTTTTTCATTGTATTTTTATTAATTAAGTTGGCAAAATAATTCATTAAACGCCATCCCATTTCCATACCCTCTTCAATAACATGCACATATGATTTTCATTGCGATTATAAATTTATAGCATTCGCTCTTAAAGTGTTGCAAATATTATTATTTATATTTATTTCAATTCATTGCTGATATCAATTTAATCCCTCAGCCACGCCCATTGCGCCCATTGAGCTTGCCATTAGTAGTACACTTAGTTTATTGCAACATTATTTTCAGCTTAATGGTTTAAATATTTACTTCTAATTAAAATTCAGCTCTATGCAAACTTCAAGTGCATAATCACAGGACCAAATGACAGTCGTGACGTCATACAGTCAGTCAGTCAAACAGCTAGCCAGTCTGGCAAGGCCATTGAGACAGTTCTTCGAAGAGAGTGAGTTGGAAGAAAGAGCCTCTAACACGGCTCTGGCTAGGTAGAACAAAAACGAGTGGCTTAAGTGGAGACAAGCCGACTAGGGTGTACACTACAGCCTCACAATCTTAGACCTACCGTTGCTGGAACTACAATTTGAAGTCAAAAAAAGACTTAATTTAATTCTAAGAAATACATTTTAAGACTAATCTGTTTTACTGACAAACTTAATTTCCACTTGCTTAATACAGCCCTTAACTCTTTCAGTGCAGGGTATAAAAACACAGACTACCGACTGCCGACTCTATGAAAAGGACCTGCATTAGCCGCTGATGTCGACGCCATAGCCGCTGGCCCAAAAGCAAAGCAACAAGGACCAAGCAGGGGAGAGGGAGCGACAGCGGCAGCGAGAGAGATAGAAAGCCAGAGTTAGAGTAAGTAACTGAAGATTATGTCGCCCCAAAGTAAATGAAACTTATGCACAAATTAAACAAGTCAGTTGACTGGCAGCGCAGCCAACGTTGCCGTATCGTCGACGTCGTCGTCTGCCATGAATGTTGGTTGCATGGTGTTGCCAGAGGAGCGCCGGTTGGAGCTGGGGGGCACTTCAAGCGGAATTCTGCTTCTTCTTCTAGCCATGCTCATAATTAAAACTGGCGCTGAATGAAATCGCATAAAATGAATTAAACATTTTAAGGCTATTTACGAGCGGGGCCAAGTGGGGAAAAGTTACTTGGCATAGGTGTGTGTTGGTGTGTGTATGTGGGTGTGAGTGTTGATGTAGTTGTTGGCCGGGACTGCTAGCATATTCCTCTCGGGACAATTGCAGCGTTAAATGAAATATTAATGGCATGGATGTCAGCAAGGAGCAAACAAGCGAGCGAACAAAAGAGAGTGAGAGCGGCTCTAATAATGCAGCAGAGCTGCAAAAAAAAAGAAGTTCTGTGAGTTACGAGGCGGCGAGGGGGGCGGGCGTTCGTTCTAGGCGTTTTTTAATGATTTTTTGCTGCTGTTGTTGCTGTGCACACACACACACACACACACACATACACACTCCAAAACATTTTTCAAGTGCATCATTATTTGTTGCGAAATGTGCGTGGTAAGAGTTAAAGGCATCAGTGGCAACAGCGGCATGATGCTGCAGGGGGATCGGCTGGGGAGGAGAACTCTCAGCTCTGCTTGCAAATTCAATGCATACTGCATTTTGTAATCCAACGTTGGCTCAACTCAACTCAAGTGCTTTTTGCTCACATGTGTGTGTGTGTTAGTGTGTGTATGTGTGTGTGTGGGCAGCAGATCCCACCCAACCAACAATGCCCATCCCATTCCAACAAACGCGCATTGCACTTCATATGCAAACATTTATGATGATGGCGGCGGCAGCGTTGATGGCAAACGTTGCACAGTGGGTGGTACTCTATTAAAATGGGATACAATTTTTTTATTTATTTAAAAATCGGACAGCACTTTAATTTGATAGTGCAACAATTTGGGAAAAAATATTTAGTATATTCAAAAATTTAGAATTAAACTTCAGACAGGTTTAAAATTTGTATTTATCATTAGAGTAATAAACGAGACATTGTAAAACTCTATTACTTCATACTGCCTAAATAAACCGAACTTATAAACTAAGACTTGTTGTAAATCTTAAATACATCTTTTAATTATGTCTGAAGCATCTAAATGTCAAAGCCAACCATTTTGTCAGTCGATTTTCCTAAAATCAATCATCAGCATCCACTGGAGCATAGGGCCTCAAAAAAAGAATATTAAAATTTTAATAATTTGCCAAAAAAATAATAGTGTAGTCAACAAAATTTTTTCAAAATACTAAAAAAATTATTTTCTTTCTCATTGGATATTGAATATAATTGCTTTGGTTAATAAATACGTTATTTTTAACTTTATTTCCTGATAATCCTTGCGGACTTAACGCATATAGCGTATAAAATTAATTTTTTTTAATTCGGGCTTAACTTAGTAGAGTATTAGACAACATTTAGTCGAGTTTGAAACTAAACAAAAACAAAAGTTCTCTTAAAGATTTCTATCTGCAGCTAGGCGTCTTAAAACACCCCAGGTAGCTGTGGAACTCCTCTCGTTGTATATAAAGCGCATCCATATTTGTCGTAGGCGACCTCTTCGTTGAAGAACCTTAACTTACTACAAGCTTCGGAGCAGTAGACGCAAGGCCTTTCTTCACTCACTTTTATGATGATAATATTGACAGTCATCGCGTTCGAATGTGCTTCCGCAGCCAGCTCTCCGAGAGTTGAAATTATTGCAGTCGTTGATTATGTGGCTTATTAATGAAGGTTCGTTGCAATTCGCAAAAATTGGAGATGGTTTTTCTTTATGAAGCTGACTTTGGGTAACATAAATGTGCTTGATACGGCTTTTATATCTTGTGGACTGACATTCCAAAAAGGCATCAGTATAAATTTTATATTTAAATAAGCAATCAGAATTTAATGTTGGTATAAAATTTTTTCCCCTGTTGACGATGATTTATTTCTTTTCTACTAAGTGGAGAAAGGCTCTATGCTCCACTGCGAGTCGACGGTGACAGAAGTAAAGGAAGAGGAGCATAAAGCCTCATAAGTTACACTTCTCGGGTTGTCATTAGATCTTGAAATTAGCACCTTCAAATCCCTTGTGCGGGCTGCCGAAGTAGTGGGTTTATCTCTGGGTTAGATTGCTGCGTATCCCTGCGAGAAAAATTTCCGTTGTGATTTGACTCCTTGTCAATTTGATATCTTTAGAGAGATCAGTGAATGATAGGCTTAAGAATCAAAATAAGAACAGGCAACCACTAACATAGAGAACTGGCGCCTACCCGGTGGCAATTTGGCTCCCAAAAAGCCACCAGAATTTGATTGGGTCAAGGGTGCACCAACCAGTAAGCCCCCTCACCACGACAAGATGCCTATTCTCGAGAGAGTTTCTCGCCTGATATCGCCGTTCCTATAAATTGTCATGTAAATGAGAGCAGAGCGGGTCAACCTAGCCAATATACATAATGTGCTAATGTTTACCATTTTTTGGCATGGTGCTGAGTAAAGGGTGATAAACATGTCCAAAACTTTTCAATTGTTTAAAAACAAAGTACTGATAAGGACCTTAAATAATTCATTTGAATGATGTAATCTAAGAGCGATACGAAGAAGAGTGTTGAATATGGCCACAGTTGTTGCAATAGAGGCACTAGCGCCAACTAGAAGGATAAATATAAATTTTACTCAATTTATTTTACTTTTAAAAATCGTATTTTATCAAAGAATACACTTATATATATATTATATAAAGTTCCAATAAGTCGTACAAGGCCTAGCCGTTACAAATCTCCTCCATTGATCGCCAGACATTGCTTTAATTTGGTGCGATTTTATTCCTAGACCTTCCAGCTGACCTGGAAAGCTTGTTTGCGACATGTGTGTGCTGGTTTGCCTCTGTGTCTTCTTTGGCCTTTGGGATTCCACGCAATTGCTGTTCGAGTTAGGTCCGACTCAGGCTTTCTCAGTGAGCGACCTATCCATGCCCATTTAATTACATCATATATTGGAGATCGATTGATGATTGGATGGGTTATAAGGAAGAGTTAGCATTCCATATTTCGCATCCGTGTAAAATAATCGACATTATATTTGAGTCAAAGAAGTCGCCTAATACTAAATGCAAATTTTCTCTTATGTTCTCTATTTGCCCCACTGTGCGTCGGCGGTTGTTTCTGCTGCTGTTGCAGTTGCTTCGCTGCTGTTGTTGTAGTTGTTGCTGTAGTTGTTGTTGGCAGTACAAAGGTAGCTCAGGCGGCTTTTGTTTTAAACTTGCACATGTGTGAGTGAACATGTGAGCGAACGTCGTCGTGAGTGTGAATGTGTGTATCTGTGAGTATGCTGTACGTCTGTATGTGTGCGTGTGTGTGGATGCATTTGTCGAGTGCATGCTGCATAATAGGATGTCTGATGAAGCTCTTAGTCGGCATAATTACTTTTTTTTTGCTGTGGTTTCTGCCTTTACCTCAGCCCACACACTCACATATGTACATACGTATGTACATACATACATACACATATCATATGTGTGTGCGTGCAATTCGTAACTGTCTGCATATTGCTGAGTTTTGCTTTTGCTTATCATTCATTGCAACTGTAAACTGTAAACCAAACGCAGCTCAAAACGAAATGAAATTATTAATTATGATTCATAGTTGTTGTTGTTGCTGTTGTTGTTGTTACAAAACCGTTTTTATTACAGTTCTCATTATAATGATTACCGTTGTAAGCTTTTTCAGCAACTCTAATGAGCTTTACGCACAGCAGGACATTGCAGCCTTTCCAGCCTTTCCAGCCTTTGATCGAAAGCACTTGAATGCCAATTAAAAGCGTGTAAATAATTTTCAACAATTATGAGTGCGCCGCCCAGATACAAAAGATTTGAATATATTAAAAGTAACCTGTATCGAAATACCGTTCCTAAAGAGTTCTACAAAAAAAAAGAAACACAACGAAAAAATTTGCATAAGAATTTGGGTTAGAGTTTGACACGGGTTAAGAAGCTGTAGCTGAAGATATTGTGTTTGGTAGCAATCATAAACATAAATCGTGGGAATCTCTAGAATATTCAAATTAGACACAACATACAAAAATGTATAGAAAAGAAAAACTAAAGCAGCATTACAAAAGGCGTACCTTGGACCATATAAAGCGGTGTGTCACTTCACAGGACATACAAAAAACAGTGGGATAATGCGGCATTAGAACTGGCATATAATATTTGTCAACGGCAGTCAGTCCCAATAAAAGGGTGATTGTTCTCTCACCAAAAGTGGCGATCGTTTTGTTCCGAGGGTCTTTCTACCTTTGCTGGGGTGCTCTTCGGGTCGGTCCATTGGTTGGACTATCGCTCCTCTGATTGCAGCATCCTTTGCGCGTCTTTTCATGCTACTGTTTTTGTTGTTGCTGTCCCGCAACCCTTTTATACAAATTTCACAATTTTAATTGAAATTTTACCTGAAACTTGGTTGTAATTTTGAGATTTTTCATTTCATTTTTTTTTTGTATGGCAGCTCATTGCACAGCTGCTTTAAATTATACATATGCGCCAAAAATATGTTGATACAAAAAAAATTAGACCACAATATTTCTAATGGGCATGGCATTTGAAACCGGTTAAACTGGTTGATTTATTCAATTTACCCTTTGAATGCAAAGCTCGATCAGCGCAGATGATGGCATCAGTTGCACAAACTCAAGATGTGATGCAGATGCATATTACTCGGAGTGGCAGTTGATTGATAGCCATCAAAAGAAATAGAGTTTTTACCTTGAAGAAAAACTAAGCCGAAGTGAACTCGGTCAATATTAACATATAAGATATTTTTCTTAAAAATTACATTTTCGGTAAATGAGGGATGGGAGGTGTATAGCATCCCGTCCTAGGAGATTTAAAATATTAATATTATTATTGTTCTAGGCAAGCTGAGTCATAGAGGCCGTACAAGAAATGTTAATGGGCCCCACGTTGGGCCCATGACGGCTAGAAACGACACCACCAATTATTCAAAAGTATCGAAATTATTGTGGAGTTTTGAGACTAATACCACCAGCCAGGACACTAAAAGGCATTGTACGACTAACTGTAGGTTCTTCAATTTCAAACTGAAAAAAAAAAAACAAAAATGCAATTCGGTTTAATGACAATTTTTTAACTTCACTCCGACTGAAACCCCTTCTTTCAATCACGATACCCAGTTGCAGTCTCCATGTGTGCGCGGACCAACCTCTCCGGCGTTCCATCTCTTGCAGCCATATTGCATTTTTGATGCGGGTTTTAATGTCCTCTACACTGTCTTCGGTGCTAGAGATTATGCGAACAAGGTAGAGGCAAGATTGTATACCTTTCAGAGGTGTAGGAAACTTTCGAAAGCCAAAAAGTGTGGGACTTCTGTTCTGTCTTCAATGGATCAGGATGCTAGTATATACACTCTCGAGGCGGAGAAGCATGAAGCAGCCAGGGTTATCTATGAGATATGTCTGTTTTCTTTTATTTAAAGGAAGTTTAAAAAGACGAAAAATGTGGAACTGGCCGAGTGAACCTTCCACTTACTCTCTCGAGGAGTAGAATTCATGAAAGTCCATATGGCCAATATTTCATAATCGATATTTGTCTCAATTTAAACTGAATATAAACTCTGTTTTTTTTAATGCTTATAGTGGATAAGAGCCTAAAAATATCCGAAAGAAATATGTGAAGAAGCAGGTCCTGACTGTGAATTATAAGCTCAAATTCTCTTAAAGACCACTTTTAACCTGGAGAACAGATGCCAGATCGCTTTTCATTTCACTGGTCCTACCAGTAGCTATACAACCGTCGCATTGCTATTAGAATTATTGTAGCCGCTGGGCCCCTTCACCACGTCAAAGTGACGATCTATTAGAGGGTCTTCTACTTCAAACTAAAAATTTAACTGCCAAGCATCCAAATATTTACTAAACCTAATAAAAGAGCTTTGAGCACTTAAGGCCCCCAATTGTCTGCCCTCTAACATTGTCGACAGCTCCAACCCAGCGTTCCAAAAATTCAAATGCTATCGCAAAACTTGTTACGACAGCTGTTGGGAAAAAATGGAAAATTCATTTGGAAAGCCTCACGTAGCACTCAGCATAGTAGAGCAAACGTGGCAACTTAATTTACGCTGAAATCCATTTGACTTTATCTGACATTCAAATCAAGCCGTCTAAAAATTTGTAACAACAGAAAAAAAAAATTATAATAAAAATTGAAAAAAATACCCAAAAAAAAAAACGAGCTCGCAGTCACGTCGTACAAGTTTTGAAACAAATTTTTTTTCTTCTAGCATTTTTTATGGCATTTTTTTGACACCATGGTGATGATGAGGATGCTGTTCCTGTTGTTGTTGTTGTTGCTGTATCCTGGTGATGATCAGCATACCAACATATACATAGATATATACAACTGTATGGGGTGGCGCTGCGTTAATGGGCAGAGTCCCACCCCTCGCCGAATTCGTGCGTTAAAGTACAAAAATAATTCAATTGTTCCTTGTAGAGCGCCGAGTCAGAGCATTAAAATAGTTCAGAACAATAACAAAAAAAAATGTATATAATGTATATAAAAAAAAACACAAAATATAGCAAAAAAAATAATAATAATGTGAGTACTGAGTATTGAGTTCCGTGAGTACTTACGACTACTCTGTGGCACATGGGTCGTTAGGTTTTATTTTCTTTTAACTGACGTCAACGTCGCTGCCAGCAGCGCAGTACGCACATAATTTCCGGCTCTTTTTTTTATTCTCTTCTCTATTTTATTAAAATAGAGTTTTTTTCCAGCGCTCATTTTGGTCATGGAAATCACATGCTGACATATTCTGACTTGGTCAGGCACATAACACAACAAAAAGGTTCTCCTTTTTTCAGGTTATATAAAAAATTTGTAATTTTATAGTCAAACTGTAACAGTTTTTTTCCAGCTTTTGGTTTTTGTTGGGCTTCGGGGTGTAAAACAAAAAAAATTAGGATGACGCTATCTAGAAATGAAATGAAATTAAAAAAGCGCACAGTTCATGCTCTATAAATTTTAATGTAAATGGCTTTTCGCTTGTTTTGTTGTTGTCCTTTTTTTAAATTTTTTATTTATATATTTTTTGTCAGGATTCCAGGATTTCATTTTGCACACGCTTGTTAGCTTAAAAGCGCATTGTTACTGACAAGCTGTCGGATGCGTTTTGCGTTATAAATTGTGACTTGTTTTTTGAAGAGCGCTCCAAAAAAAAAATGCATTTGAAAAAAATATTCAGTACATAAAATGATATAGGTATATGAGTAGGTAAGCCATGACGTATTATATGCTAGATTTTGTAGTGTCTGTTTGAGTGTATGTGTCTGGATGTCTGGATTTTGGATTAAACCATGAGTGAGTTAACTCGTCAATGAGCTGAATATGCTGGTAATATTGAGGATAACTGACGTGGAAGCTAAAGGTAGTTGTGGGATGGCAGGTTGTCTGAAAATCAATTTGAAAATAGTTTTATTATGTACAATTCAACTATATTTGCAATCAATAGTAACAAAAGAATCCCCCTCTTATTGGCATTTAAAGCCTCCAGAACTGTCTAAAAATACCATGATTGTAACGCCCACCACGTCATTGTTGGTATTAACACTAGACCCGTTCTTAATCTTACTCATATTTTGATAAAAATAATAAAAAATAATTAAATGAAATACATTTGTGGTAATCAGTGCCCCAAGAACAGGTGTTGGGTTAAGGTAACTAAAATTAGTTTTCACGAAAAATGGAACTACGTATAAAAGTTTTTTTGTGTTAATTTTATAGTTTCCTTTTTTTTAGATTTATTTTACATCTTACTCGTATTTTGTATAGAAATAAAAAAAAATAATAATTAAATTTGAAATACATTTGGGGTACTCAGTACAGTTCTAGGGTTAAGTTAACAAACACTAGTTTCCACGAAAAATGTATCAGCTTAAAAGTTTTTTTTTATGGTAATTTTTGTTTGGGAAACTCGAACCATTTTTTTAGATCTTACTCGTATTTTGTTTAGAAAAAAAAATTAAATTTGAAACACATTTGGGGTACTCAGGATAGTTTTAGGGTTAAGTTAACAAACACTAGCTTCCACGAAAAATATATCTACTTATAAAATTTTCTGCGGGTAATGACGGAGTAACACGAAAATTACGTTCCTTTCCTTTTCTTATAAATCGTTATTTTTGTTTGTTTCAGTTATTCACGAATATCACAAAATTTTGTATCTACATGAGAGACAAATAGATCTAAAGGTATTGGCGTGCTCTTTAGTGTGGAATATTGAGTCAAACCCTTTTTGTGTCCAAAACTTCTCGTGGATAGGGACCACATAAAAAGTCTCTTGTTGAAAAAGTTCAAAAACATGATTAATCTGACTTAGAAAATTTGTTAAATTCACTGCCGGCCAAATGTTTACGGAATAATAACTACTCTAAACTACTCCTTAAAATTCAAAAAATGTATCATAAACGTATGGAACCAATAAAGATCCCATTGTGAAAAAACTTTTTCTAAAGATTATTCTTTTTAAAACTATTCAATATATGCAACTGTAACAGATAATATGTTTGTACACATAGAAGGATTATAATTTTTTCTCGTTTAAATAATCACGTTTGGCTTTCGACACTTTTGGCGATTCGAAGCAAGTGGTTTTAAGAACTTTTGGTTCCAGTTGCTCCCACATATTCTTTAATGCAAGCCAGAAAGTTTATTTCGAAGGCAGACACTGTTTCCTGACTTAACTTTAGTTTATTCCAAAGAAGTTCGATTTGATTTAGATCAAACATCGCTTTATAGTACACGGAACAAGACACTTGAAGTTTTACTCGAGTTCACTAATCAATTCCGTATAATTTCTCAAGTGTCCGGAAACTTTTGCCCGGCAGTGTATGTCTTGCCGAATTTTCATCCAGTGCTACAAAATCCTGAGGGAATCTTCACCTGACTTGCGCTTTCAGCTTTCATATTAGGTTGTCAAAAAGTCTTGCGGTATTTCCGCAAGCTTGTCTTTGCAAGCGCGTAGTTCTAGTTGTATTCGTCGCATCGGTTCACGCTAGAGCTTTTTGGAAAGCTCTTTTCACGTGCTAACACGTGTTTGATTAATTGTTGTTTGCTTTTAGTCGTTCGTTATTTTATAGTACTACTACGATAAAGGCAAAAATGCATCTCATGCCGCCAATAAAATTTGTGCAGTTTATGGACCCGATACAGTTTCCATTTCCACCGCGCAACGATGGTTTCAACGTTTTCGTTCTGGTGCAGAGGTGATCGAAGATGCGCCACGGTCCGGAAGGCCTGTTGTCGAAAATTGCGATAAAATCGCTGAATTGATCGAAAGAGACCGGCATAGTAGCAGCCGTAGCATCGGCCAAGAGCTGGGCATGAGTCATCAAACCGTTATAAACCATTTGAAGAAGCTTGGATTGAAAAAGAAGCTCGATGTATGGGTGCCACACGACTTGACGCAAAAAAACATTTTTGACCGTATGGATGCATGCGAATCGCTTCTGAATCGCAACAAAATCGACCCGTTTTTGAAGCGGATGGTGACTGGCGATGAAAAGTGGGTCACTTACGACAACGTGAAGCCCAGACGATGGCCAAGCCTGGATTGACGGCCAGGAAGGTTCTTCTGTGTGTTTGGTGGGATTGGCAGGGAATCATCCACTATGAGCTGCTCCCCTATGGCCAAACGCTCAATTCGGACCTGTACTGCCAACAACTGGACCGCTTGAATGCAGCACTCATGCAGAAGAGGCCATCTTTGATCAACAAGAGGCCGAATTGTCTTCCATCAGGACAACGCCAGGCCACACACATCTTTGGTGACGCGCCAGAAGCTCCGGGAGCTCGGATGGGAGGTTCTTTTGCATCCACCGTATAGTCCGGATCTCGCACCAAGTGATTACCACCTATTTCTGTCCATAACGAACGCGCTTGGTAATCGGAAGTTGTCCACAAGAGAGTCCTGTGAAAATTGGCTCTCCGAGTTTTTTGACAATAGGGAAGCTGAGCTTCTATAAGAGGGGGATTATGAAGTTGGCATCTCGTTGGGAACTCGTCATCGAACAAAACGGCGCATATTTGACTTAAATCGCATTATTATAACCAATTTTATGAACAATTGAAAATTCAATAAAAATACCGCAAGACTTTTTTGACAACCTTATATAACATTTTTTAAGCTATAGGAATGGCATTTTTTATTGAAAATTATCTTTCATAAGATGGATTGCATATATGGAAAATCATAGATTTTAAAGGCCATCCAATGCAATAGATTCCTCGTCTTTTTTTATCACTAATTTAATATAAAAATTTTTCGATTTGATTGATTGACCAATTGACTAACAGTGGGTCGTAATCATTTCATTATAAGGCTTTTCATTCTGAAAGTTGATACACAATAATATTTATTCATTGAGCAGACATAAAATTGACGGTCTTGGCAAGAGAGCGAAAGATCTCTCATTTACAGAATCTGCATCTGCTCTTCCTTGCTTAAATTCCACAAATCAACATCAATCTTTATTTGCTTTATTTTTATTATATGTTTAGTTAAGACAACGTTCATAAACAAAATGTTTTTTTTTTCAAAGAAGCCGCCTACTTAGATGACGGATTAAGTAATTGGCCCCGCTGTAATAACTACTTGATTAGCTACAGCTATAAATACATCATTAGTAACAGTTTTAATTTGTATTAACTACTTAAGAAGTCATAGCCTAAATTGATGTAAAATGGTTCGTTAAAAGACAATAAATAGTTGTTAAAAAGTAGTTGCATTTTTATAGCAAAGGGATATTTCTTTAATTTTTTTAAGGCCCTCTTATATACAAAAGTTTTTTGGCGTCTTAGGAGTTCGGCACTGCTGGAGTGGTCCAAGCTCTCTCGTGCCTAATTTTTTTTAAATTATTAAATTATTATACAAACCTGAATTTTATTTTAATTAACTAATTGACATATTTGCTGAAATTTTTAAACGCTCTTATATACAAAAGCTTTTCGGCGTCATTTTCTGCTACGTCATTGCTTCATCTTTCACGAGATCTCTCTGCTCGAGAGTACAAATTCCATCATTATTAATTTTATACAAATCCGACTTATATTTTGATTAACTAATTGAAATATTAAATACAAATTTTCAGCGCTCTCTTATATACAAAATCTTCTTGGCATCATTTTCGCCTACGTCATCTCTTAAGAGTCTAACGAGCAGTGGCGCAATCTCTCTCATGATTAATTTTTAAAAAATTAGCAATATTTTCTACAAACCCGAATTTGATTTTAATTAACTAATTGAAATATTTGCTACAGCAGGCAGCAGAGAATTTATCACTTACTTAAAACTGCATCAATCTTCTAGCTCATCATGGTGGCAGTCATCAATCAAGCCAAATGGCTGCCAGGCTAATCCACTAACTCAACCCTCACCAATCAAAAAACCACAAAAAATTGACTCTGACTGCATAGTTTTTTTTTCTATTTTTTTTTTGCAAATTTTATTGACATACAAATGGGATTTTGACGTTGTGCTAACAAGTCAATAAAGCAAAGTCGAGACCCTTCAGAAAGCATTACGAAAAAAAAAATTGTCAGTTTGAAGTGCTTGAGCAAATTTTACAATAAATAAAAGTTGAACTGCAACAATAAAAAATTAAGCCTATTAACCTTTTTTTTTCTAAGGCAACAATAGACGAAAAAAAATCTCTGACGGGTAGCAATCATTTAACTAAGGGTTGGACTCACCCCTCACACTTTTTTTCAAACACAAAGATCAATGCTCATTTTTTGTTGGCTGTGCGTGTAAGTGTGTGTATCTATGTGTGTGTATACATTTGTGAGTATGTGTATCGGTGTTGATTTTCGATCGATTTGTGGTTGATAGCTAAACGGCAGGAATCGATTGTTGTTGATTGGCGCGTTCCATTGAAATTGATTGATACTGCAATTAGTCTTTAATTCGCCGCTCCCGAGAGGGTTGAGGGTTGTGCTGGCTTTCTCATAGACCGCACTAATTTGCTGCTCATAATTGCATTGTAACGTGGCTACAACCCTACCAAAAATATTTTTCCTCAAGTGCAATATAATTATTTTAATACTTTAATTTCCCACCTGAGTTCATTTACAGACTTTTTCTTGCTCTTCTACCGCTTTTTTCTATTACTTTTTGTGCAGCCTTTATTTTATACGTTTTTGTGGTTGCCACCAACGACTCCAACTCGACTCATCCTGTTGCTTGCAACCTTTTGTGGCACTGCTGGCAGACGCTTTTCTATTGCATTGCTGAAAATAAAAATGCCGCAAAACGCCAAACGAACCAGAAGAAGTTCGTTTCAGTCACTGAAAATATGTAAAATGCAGCAAAAAAAAAGTGTAAAAATACCAAAAAAAAAAAAAAATACAACAGTTAGAGTTTTTAACCAGCATTTTTTACAGTTCCATGTATTTTTTATTATTGCTACCAGGGCTGCATTAACTGCTTAGTCGTTAAAATTAATCAATTTTTAAGAATTAGTTCTCTTCGACACAACTGTACCAAGTGCATAACTTTTTGTTTTTTTGGCGTCTTTCAATGTTCCCAATTGAATTTTAAGATTGGAATTTGGTGTCGAAATCGTAAATAATGGCAAAAACCCGTACTTTTTTATTAGATTTCTTTGTAAAATTGATTATTGAGTTTTAAGATTATTGGATCTAATTTTAATCTTTAGTCGAAAGACTAAAAAATAAGAAATGCTCTTACTTTTTAAATAAGATTTGTTCATAAAATCGAGCAAATATAAATCTGCACAAAATGTTCTAAAAAACTGAAGTACTTTAATTTATTTTACCTTTATAAAGCTTTGTTCCTTTAAAAATTCTATAGACTTAAAAAAATACCTCAGCTGCAAAATAATCACGCTTCGTGAAAATACTAAATAAAAACTATACAAAATTCTCGATTTCTTTGCAATTTAATTTTTAAGAATAAAATCTACTTTTGTCCTTTAGTCTTAATACTAAAAAATACTAAATGCTGCTTAATTAGTTTTGTTTGTAAAATTCAGGTAAAAATAAGTCTACAAAAAAATATTCTAGATAAGTAAAAGTACTTTAATTTATTTTAGGCTTAAAAAGTTTAGTTCCATGAAAAATTGTCTATTATAGACTTAAAAAAAACAACTAAAGGATAACTCAGCTGCAAAATAATCGCGCTTCGTGAAAATACTAAAAAACGAATACAAAAATCGAATTATTCGCAATACACTTTGAAGAATGCAATCTACTCTGTCTTGAGTCGGAATACTAAAAATGCCAAATGCTCTCACTTTTTTAATAAGTATTGTTTGTAAAATTGAGGGAATTATAATTAAATAAAAAAAACTCTCCAAAAGTTCACTAAAAAAGCTCTCTATTATAAATATACAAAATGGAGACAAAAAACAACTAACTAATAGTGAGAATACTAACAAAAAATACAAAATTCTCGAATTCTTGAAGTAGTTCTATTCATATTCTAAAAATAAAGCACCAATATAAGATTTGTTTCCAAAATTGGGCTTAAGAAATATAAATGACTAAATCTGAAAAAAAAGTCTACTTTTGTCCTTTAGTCTTAATACTAAAAAATACTAAATGCTGCTTCTTCTTTAATTAGTTTTGTTTGTAAAATTTAGGTAAAAATAAGTCTAAAAATATTCCAGTGAAGTAAAAGTACTTTAATTTATTTTAGGCTTAAAAAGTTAAGTTCTATGAAAAATTGTCTATTATAGACTGAAAAAAAAAACTAAAGGGTAACTCAGCTGCAAAATAATCGCGCTTCTTGAAAATACTAAAAAAGAATACAAAATTCTCCAATTATTCGCAATACACTTTGAAGAATGGAATCTACTCTGTCTTGAGTCGAAATACTAAAAATACCAAATGCTCTTACTTTTTTAATAAGATTTGTTCTGTTCGTAAAATTGAGGGAATTATAAATAAACTCTCCGAAAGTTCATTAAAAAAGCTCTCTATTATAAATATACAATACAGAGACAAAAAACAACTAAATAATAGTGAAAATACTAACAAAAAATACCAAATTCTCGAATTCTTGAAGTAGTTCTATTCATATACTAAAAAGAAAGCACCAATATAAGATTTGTGTCCAAAATTGGGCTTAAGAAATAAAAATGACTAAATCTAAAAAAAAAAAGTTTCAAATTCCTAGTGCCTTATACCTTTCGACTGAAAAACAATCGACTGCGATGGTTACTCTGGCAAAAGCAGCTCCCAAAAATCATAAGAAATGTTCTAAAAATCTAAAATTTATATAGATAATCATTCATGCACTGCAAAAGAAAACTTCGTAATGATCACGACCTACATAAATGTGGCCAGACCATAAGAAATTTTATTTATAGAAACAGTCTGACATAGTCCAAGAGCTCCATTGGATATTTCTTTATCCTTCACAAGCCAAAATTTGTTAAAACACTGTATTGAATAATTATAAAGCCGAATCATCCAATTTCATCTCTCCAGATCCTACCGAACATGCCAAAAAAAAACTTCGTAATAACAACTACCTACATAAGTGTGACCAAAGCTTAACAAACTTTTATTTGTAAAGATAGTAGGCCCTGGTATTGTTCAAGATTTCATATGGATATTTCTTTATCCTTCGCAAGCCAATATTTATTAGGACACTCTATTCAGAAATTATGAATCCTAATCCTTCAATTTCATTTGTCCAGATCCCTGACCAACTGTCCTATCAAAATCAAGCAATGCATTTAATTAAAAAAAAAAATCGTCCGACTTGCTTTTCTTTTGCCATTTTCCAGCAATTTCATTCCCTAAAACCGCAACGAACTGTTAACAAAAATTGCTTCTAACTGTTGAATTCTCACTTAATATTTTTATGAAATTTCTTAATTAAGCAAATATTTTTGGCTTTTAGTTGTGTCGAAAATAATTTCTACTTAATGAAAAGCGTTTTTACAAACACCGCAGGCCACAAGTTTATGCCACTTTGGGCTTTGGGCAAATCCGCCGTCGACATTAAAGAAGCACAAAAACTATTATTTTTCACACAAAGTACAATATAAACTCGCCGGGGTTTCCTTATTAAATTTCCCAGCTCGACGCAGACAAGTTGTTGGGGGTCCCGGATCCTACAGTCGTTTCTGTAATTCCTTCAAGGGAAATCTTTTCAATTACAATTCGTGCAGATGGTTGCGTTTCCTTCGCGTTTTCTCTGCTGCTTTGTGCACTACTTTCTTGCCGCTTACTCTTCACGCTCGACAGACAGTGGCAATTTCTTTTCATTTCGTATGCCTTTCAAGAACCAACCTTACTCCCTTCCTGTACCACCTGCCCCCTGACGACCTTTTGCGACTCTCTTTGGGGACGTCTGTTGACAAACTGCGGCATTGCTTCAAGTGGGGGAGCTGCAACATTATAAGCATGCTTAAAGCTCTGCCTTTGGTTGAAAGGTAAAGAAATATTCTGCACTTTTGTAGCTCCCGTCCCCCCCAGACTTGTAGTTAATTAGTGTTAGTGTGTGTGTGTAAGTATCTGTGTGTATTTTAATTACATATGACAGCTATCTGACTAAGTAGTAACTTCAGCAGCTGCTTTGCATCTGGCCACACTTTTAACTCTATCAAATATAAATTACAGCAATTTCCCGAGTGCTTTCAGCTATCAAATCGATCCATGTATATTAACTATTTACGACTTCATAAAGTACTGGCCTAAAACACTTCGATTTCTTTTCGAGACTGGCAAGTGCTCATTCATAATTCGATTTGTAGCACGCCCCGTACACAAATTACGATATTACGCAATTCCAGCTGTCTCCTTTGGTGGGCTGAGTCTTGAGCCGCCTCTCTGCTATCCATCGACTTGGTCATAACTTGTCGGGGGAATACAAATTGGAAAGCCATTTCAACGCTAATGAAGATCCACCCATTTCTTGTAGCGCCGGCGCATTTAAGACGCATGAATCAAGGTGGGAATGAAGGAGCCTACTAAGGATGGTAAAAGGCTTCTTTCGCTAAGGCGAGAGCTTGGATGCATTTTGGGATAGATCTCTGAAAAAGTTATTGGGCAGAGCTGCCGACAGTGAAAAAGGAATCTTTGTCGGACACTAAGGGAAGATGATCACTAACAAACAGCTCTAAAATTAGTTTTATTTTTTAAAGAGAAAATTTTCATGACTTAGTAAGGTTTAGACGACAAACTTAGCTGAGTGCATTTTTAAAAAATACAAATGTTTTCTCAGTCGTTTAAGAGAGTAGGACTATTAGAATTTTACTATTCTGTCCAAAAATAAAATTCAACACTATTTTCAAGTACTCTTCATTCTTCTTCTCCTTCTTAGCTTTACAGTATACCATACAGTGGACCATAGCTTCCGCAACAATCTCTCTCCATTTGTACCTCTCTACAATAACATCTCTCTAGATGTAGGATTTCTATTTTTTAGAGATAGGCTTGTTTAGCATATCATTCAGCTATCGTTTCCTTGCGCGCCCTCTTCTTCTTCCTCCAATCGGTTTCAATACAAAGACCTTTCGAGGTATTCTTTCAGAAGACACCCAGCATCGGCAAATTGACGAAACTAAATTGAACAGAGGTGTAGAAACAGCATCTCTTTGTTTAACCCCCGATATTACTTGAAACCGTTCAGTGCACTCGTCTTTTGTGGCCTTTAAAGTGTTCCTTACCAGGGACAATTCACTTGTACCTCAATGGCCAGGTCGTCCTTTATAGCTCTCGTCGATTCACGGTAAATCGCTTTAATCTACTGAAAACGCTGCCCTCGGAATCGTCTTTGAGCCACAAGTCGCACGGTGCTCCTTCAGTTAGAGTTTGCTCAAGTAATGGCTCATGGAACATTCTGCACATGAATATTTATTCCGGTGACATTTTTTGAGGAATTAATTCAGACATTTCAAAAAACAACAAATTGACTATTAACATCTGACAAACCTAACCATAACTCCAAAAAAATTCGACACTGACGTAAAGATAGTTTCAACAATTGAAAAACTGTAGCATTTTAAATTGAGAACTGGTCTAACTTTTTGGCCACAGTTTTAGGAAGATCCTATCCTAGACAATAGAGACTATATTTTTATCTTTCTAGTGTGTTTTAAAAAATCTTTAGTACCTAAGTAACTTCATCTCATTTACATTTTTCTCTCTCCTTCAATATTGCAAAATGACCTCGGCTTATGACCTTTGAAAAAGGGAGGGAAAGGAAGGTCTCTCTACGAAGACTGACAACAAATTCAAGTCAATAAAAGCAGAGATCGTTCTGAAATGATGCAGCAACTTTAGTTCTGAAGTGAGCGGAAAACGAAAAGTCTGTTAGATTCTGAAAAAAAAAGAGAAATAGATAAGATGATTCTGCTAATGATTCTACTACAATCTTTAAGCAAGAACTTTAAGTATTCGTAAAACTAAACATGCAGTAATCTGCAGGCTTACTCCAAAAGTAATTATAAGAAAATTTCTCGATGACGTAATGAAAAGAACAAATATTTGATTCCGATTTTCAGGAGAATTTTTGCTAAAGAGTAGGCTTTTGAGTTGCCAATCAGCTCTCTGTAACAAATTGTTGTGCGAACATACTACGAACTATAAGGAGAAGAAAACCATTCTTGAAGTTCTTCCCAAATGCTTTTTTATTGCAAAAATTTCCTAGAGAAATTTCTTTAAGCTATTTCTTTCCAGCAATTTCTTTAAAGTTCTGTAAAATTATCCAGAAAATTCATTAAAATGTACCTAAAATTGTTTAAGGTTTTTACAGGTGCCACAGTAACTTGTTTAGCAAGAGTCGATAGAAAAGAAAGAGGAATTTTTGCTATAGAGCAGGCTCTTGAGTTACTGTTAAGCTCTCTGTACCCCAAAAGCAACGAATGGTCGGATGAATATTCACCGAACAATAGAGAGAACGAACCTATTCTTAAGGTTCTTCCCAACTCCTTTTTTATTGAAAAAAAATCCCAAAAATATTTTTAAAATATCTCAAAAATTTCTTCAAAATTTCCCTAACATTTTTTAAAGCAGCATCCCATTCTCTTGTTTAGCAAGAGTCAGTAGAAAGGAAAACCCCAAAATCTTCTCGTTTGTGAATGTCGGCGCCTCTTTCATTTTTGAAAATGATCTTTATGAACATTATAAAAGTCAAATCAATAAAATTGTATATGTCATTTAAAAAATAAAAATTCACGACTAACAGTAGGGTATTTCGGCGGTCTGGAACAAGTCTTCCCACCTGCTGGCATGCAAAGTGTCTAATAAATGCCTTTCTTAGTCAAAGCCATTAGTTTTTAGAGTCTCAAGGCCTTATCTCGGACTTCGATGTAAGTATCTTTAAGTCTCTTCCAACGGACTGCCAAATGTACGACATATGAAAAATTTGCACCGTAACGTAATAAAAATTTGTTTATCGTTGACAATGATTGAGCAGATTTCGTAATGAAAACGCAACTGCAGCTAAAAGCAAAGTCAAAACGAAGAGCAATAAAAGTGAGGGGGAACCCACAAATTACCATCAATAGTCGAAACGAGAAAGAGACTGCCAAAGTGTTCCAAGTGTCCAAGTATCTTTGGCTGGTGGTGGTCGCCAGTCATAGTAACGCCCACTTTTTTCAGTTCCAGCTCTTATCGATTGCTGCCATAACGCCCCCTTTGCCCAGTTGGAGACTTTTTAGAGCGTATTTCGGTTTATTTGTGCACTAATTAAATTTTGCATTCTAATTTCGGAGTGGAGTTATATTTTTTTTTAAAGATATTTTTTAGTATTTTTATTATGTATTTAGTTTAGCGCTGACAAATTTTTGTGCTCTACAATGAAAAATTAGTTTTTTATTTACAACTGAAATTGTAATATTCTGACATAATCCGCTTAAATATTATATATTGTAGCATGGGTTGTATATGTAGATATATGCAGATCTTGCCATAAATACCAGTGCATTGTTCCATGTCACTAAATCATATCAACAGCAATTTATGTAGCCATGCACAACCCACACAGCCCAGCCACCAGAGGCGGGTTCGAGGAATAGTTGAACCTGGTCCAGTGCCGGGTCTATGGTCTATGGTCTTGTGATTGGCTTTTTGTTCAAGAGTCGGCAAGTTGGACAATTAAAATGCAAGAATTGTTAATGTGCGACATTAAAATTCATTATTATTAGTTTTATTGGTATTTGACTGGCAGTTATTAGGCGTGCACCCAACATAAGGCTAGGAATGCCCAACGACAACGTTTTGAGACGTTTAACTTGCGACAGCGTGGCAACACTTTAAGCAAGTGCAAGAGACAGTGGTGGAGTCATGAGGGGAAGCGAAATGAAAGATTTACTTCTTTCACCTTAGAGACACGTCGGAACAACCGGGCTCTTTCTTCTACTTGTGGAACATGGCAGATACCCAAAGCATTACCTTCGATAAATCTTATTTCAGAAGTTAAATTAGCATAATATCTCGGTGATCAAAACTAGTATGAAAATTGTGGAGAATTTTTGGATTTTTTATTCTGAGGCAGGCAAAAATGTTAAGCTTATTATTCTGGTCTCCAGAAATTTCCAAATCTATGTTTAGTCATGATCCAACAATTGGTAGGTCAAGCAATGCTCAGGTCTGTTATTCGTGTCTTTCTAAAGAGAGAACAAGATCAATTTTTGTTTGGTAGCTGTACGAACTAGTGACCCAATTTTGATCATTAACTTAAAAAAAAGACTGCTAAGAAATCTTAGCAACTGAACTCAGCTCGAAGAAAATCAGGGGTATATTGCGATGATCGAAGATTAGATTAAATGAAGACGCAGGAAGCATTCGGATTATTGAATTGGAAAATTTTGTCCAATGGAGTAAGATGTCTGGAGGCGGAGACTTGAGACGATCAAGGTTCGACCAGGGCTGTAACGACCAATGATGATGACTAGTGTAGAAGTACCTTACGAGCCATACCCAATTTTTACAAATCCCTCCAACCCCTCGAAGATCAACCGTATTATATGCAAAGATAATCTCTTCCCCCTACACTGGTTGTCAAGTAGTCATTCGTAAGTCCTAGCTAATGGGAAAGCACGTATCAAATCAAAAATTTTTGGAACCAATTAGTAAAAACGCCAGCACACTTAGGCCTAAATCAATCCGTTGTGATACCACAGATCTTTCTTTAGCCCTTCTCCTGAGACAGTCCCGCTAGAAGGACTCCCATCGCGTTGCCACAATGTTGCTAACAATCCTCCTCGGACATATAGATGCTAGCTCAGATAGGTTATGAAGGAAGTAATTTCCCAGATACTTATTCCTACGTCTACTAAGAGCCTCGCAGGAACAGAAGAAGTGCTTCTACTGTTTCAACTTCATCTTCTTCTTCTTCGCAGCTTCTGCAAAAGTCATGGCTCGAAACGATTCATTCTGGTCGCAAGTCAGTATCCAGTGATCGCTCTGGCATCTGGCAATGGCAATAAGTTAAAAGAATTTCGCAAGAGAGTTCTGGGGAGTAAAGCAGGTAGGGCGCGGAATCCCCGTCAAAAAAAGTCTTTAAAAAGAGGCAATCCGTTTGAGGATTAATTTCGGCTCCTCTGAAAAAGCTCACCACCCACCCCAAACACCCTTCTCAAGCGTATGTTGGACCCCCTTTGGCCATACCAAACCACTACGCCCCTGGTATTCTAGCTGCCACCTGAGGCTGACAACTTGCATACACGCTTTTCATAGGCAACTCCTACCGTCTGTCAAAAGCGTCAAAGCCAGCGCGTTTAAAGGCTGCCTACCAAGTTCCAAAGACTGCTCCGACCTGCTGCCTGACCAACTATTGTAATTAATTGACAATAATTTCTGTTATTTCTTGTGTCATTTTTTCCACCCAAGCTGCATAGAGGTTCTATACCCGTCGTCGTCGTCGTCGTCGTCTCAGTGTCGTTCTTACCTTCATTTAGTGTCATTAAAATTGAAAATGTTGCAACATGTTTTTTGCATGTTTGCTCATGCCCACAAAACTCTAGCGGAGCGTAAATGGCCAAGAGTCGAAGTCTCCAAAGCTGGGAAAACTTGTTGCGGCCTGCTGGTTGATAATTTATAGCCATGGCGCTGGACAATTCCTAAGCGACTTTTTCTGTTATTGTTATTATGGTTATTGAGTTGTTAAACACAAAGTTGTTTGCCAAGTGTTGACTTGTTCCTTTGACCAGCCTGGGTGGCTTCAGATAAGCATCTAGCTGCATATCATAGGCCTTTCAGCAAACCAAACGCGCTAGTCTGTAAAACCCGAGTTCAGGGCCATTGATCAAACCCAAAACTGACCTACAGCCCTGTCCATAGAGATAACGACAGCTGCCATAGACGACTGACTAAAACGTTTGCCCATCCCAATTTGAAAACCCAAAATTCGTGGACTTTACAGTTCAATGAACAACAAAAGAGTTTTACTGTCTGCCCCTGCGCTTAACCCCTTGCCTGTCGTCCAGATAAGCAAACCCGTACGAAAAAAAAATCTAGAGCAGTGTAGAGTAGAGTAGAGTAGAGTACCCAATGTCAAAGTTTTATTTTAAAACATTTTTAAATATGCACGCATGGTAGGTATGTGTAGGGTACATTTACCTGGAAGGTTGGTCAGAATGCTAGACAGCTGCCCGGATGCTGCATAGCTTTGAATGACTACTACTCGCTGGGATTACTGGCTGGCTACTCAGACCCACCTCAAGCCTACCCTCCGCCGTCCTACCAATAATTACACACGGCTTTGGCTTTGTTCTCGAACTCATCCCGTAAAAGGACGAACGTGCGCGCTTAAATAAGCAATTACCAGCGGCGGACCAGCAGCATCCTTGGCCAAAGTCCGCGTTAGGGTTGAGTGAAGGACAAAGCAGCGCGCAAAATAAAAGGGTTAAAAAACTGAAAAAGCATAAACGAAAAAAAAATAAAAATGCAGACCAACTCAAACCCTAACAAGCTCAACAAACTGTAGTGAACCAAACTTGCCCTGTCGGTTTTGATTTAAATCTTTGCCCGTGACATGTGGCGGCCAGACTGGGCACACACACACACACACACACACACACACACACAGGCCACGGTCTCACAGATACACACAGCTACACACCATGGAACTCTTTGACTGTCCAACAAAATCAATAATATCTTACTTGGCATAAACTTTTAAAGCTAAACAATTTTCACGCGAATTGCGAGCAAGTTCAAGTTCAAACTTGATAATTAATTACTTGGTGGCGCCCCCACGCACACCAACACAGACAGCTGTGCGTGTCGGACTCATTAACGGCTTGCAAGGGTCGCTTTGGGTCATTGTGCTTTTAATTAGAAAAACGAACGAAGGCTACTCCAAAGCGGAAAAGGATATATACTCTGCTCTAGTATATAAACTCATTAAGATTCGTTTAACCCGTTCACATAGGTTGACCCAGTTTTTTCACCCGGTTTGACCTTTTTTTTTATTGCCTTGTTTTTTTTTTTTGTTCTTCCGCCTAGACAGAGGACAAGTGTCAAGAGCCCTGCGTAATTAAGTAATTGGACTAAAAAAAATAAGTTTAGCCCTTTGCCGAATGACTCAACTGGTCTTTAAGAAGTGCCAACACGCATAACCAAATCAGAATCACGAAACTGGGCAATCTTTGGACGCGACGTTGTTCAAATACTCTTCGAAACTGTAAGTTTTCTCTGGGCTTAAGGGACTGCTGGTGTAAGGTCGTAGGATGTTTTCAAGTCGTATATGTCGAGTCCGGACCCAAAAATCTTACTCTTGGATTAGATACTGGTTATTATTCTCTTGGTATTACTATTTCTCTCTTTTAGTATATGGGGCTAGTCTTGGGTTACGTTGAGTAGGCAGTGACTGAGATCACCCAGAGAGCATGATGGTCGATTGAGGAAAGGAAGTGAAGAAATGGAGTGATTCTGGAGAAGGATCTAAAACTGTGGAGCATCCCTAATCACCTAGGTCTCTCTTCCGGATTCGACAAAAACAGCCAGATCCGCTATGGGCACTTAGGCTAGACTAACCAGAAGGGAAGAAAGAGAGGAATTGTGGAGGAGGATCTAAAACTGTAGGGCATCCCTAATTGCCTAGGTCTCTCTTCAGGATTCGACAAAAGCAGCCAGATCCGCTATGTTTATGTAGGCTAGACCACCTAGATACTCAAAGAATGGTTTCTCCAGACACTGGGCTCGTCTTCAAGCGAGCGCCGGGAAGTCGCATAGCAGGTGTTGAATACTTACTGTCCCTAGTCATGGGGCAAGTTGAGATAAACTTTGTCTATTTTTCAAGCGAGCCTCATCTCAGATTAAAGCATAAAATACGTTACAAACGTCCTGACGAGTTCGTGTTACCCCAACCATATACCCTCTATAGAACTCACAAACGCAAAAAAAAATGGAAACCCTGACCAACATCAAGGCAAAGCTTCTTATGCACATAATACCAGGTGTTGTTGTCATATGTTCATTGTATGCCCTGTATGTGTGAGAGTGCGTGATAGCATGCATTTCCTGTCCTTATATTTGGGCGCCGATTCGCATTGGGGCTCACTCACACACACACACACTCCCTCACATATATTCACACACGTTCAGTTCATTGCCATCTGGTCATTGGATTGCTCTCAATTGTTGTTGCAATTTTTAACTCTGTCCTTCACATTGACACATTTTGTTGTTTTTTCCCACGCTTTAAAACTCACTGACCCAACGAGCTTTGATTGGAGCCAGAAATGTGCCCAGTTAATTCTCTGTAGGCTCGAACTAGATTCTGGTTTGGGGACAATATGTTCTCAAGCGTAGTTTTAAGCGTGGGATTGGAACAATCTATAGCGGGTGCACACCGTCGCGATATTGTAAGGAATTTCAAAACTTCGGAGTTGGACAAATGGAATTTTTGTCGGGTGACTTTAAATTTATGGCGAACTGATTTAAATAAAGTTTTCCCTTTTCAAGTGAGGTAGAATCAATATTAATGCACCCATTTGTGGGTCCAGAGTGAGGTGTAAGTTATTAACTTTGAGTTAGGAGTTGTGAAGGGGCACTGCGCCATAGGTAATATCGCTGAGAGGCTGCACATTCCTCATAACGATTTCTGCCGCAACTGCGGAGTTGAGGAAGAGACAGACAGCATCCAACACCTGCTATGCGACTGGCCTGCCCTGGGTAAACCATTCTGTAGGCATCTGGGTAGTCTAGCCTACGTGCCCATAGAGGATCTGGCTGCTTTTGTCGAATCGTTAAAGTGGTCCCGCAGCACGAGAGATTTAGGCGATAAGGAGTGTCCTACAGTTTGTGATCCTCCTCCACAATCCCTCGCTTTCTTTAATTCCTTTCCTCCCTCTCTTACAATTAGGGAACACAAAGGGCCTCGTGGTCTCTGGGTGATCTCACTGATTTAGCTGCCTATTTACCTGCAAAAAATTAAACTTTAAATTTTCATATTTTATGTAGAGAGTTCCGTCTCCTGTTCGCTTCTATCGTCAACCTCATAAAATGTATGTTGGAACTAAACATGACACTAATACTGAATAAACAGCTGGTTTCCGGGAACCCGGACAGGTCCAGTGTTAAAGAAATAACCTTCCAAAGACTATTTCGCGCACATAGAAAAATGAAACAAAACTTATTCATAAGGTTAGGAGCCATAACCGCACGAGACTCGGATTTTTCTCGAAAAATATGATCCTACCATTAGGTACATGGTCTAGATCTTCACGTCTACTGAATTGTTTATACTGCACAGCACATACGCCCATAACCCTTCAACTTTCTCTTAGACCTTACCTATTCTCTGAGCTCATTTAATGTCCATTCTAAGCCCAAGAGCAACTGCCTCCTAAGCTCTCCCCTAAGCTTACATAAATCATTTAACCACGCGCCAAAGAAGCCAGTGACTGGGCTCACTTATCGTTTTGGGCCCATCAATTCTTTTGCCTTAGAAGGCAGATGTTTTTGGCTTAAACTGTCGGCTAACAACTGATGATCGATCAGCCACAATGGACACATTAGATAGCAACTGACTCGACTACGAAAAACTTGATTTATGTGCGCGATGTGAACCGATTGGCCACTTTTGCTTTCAAGAAAGGACACACAGACAAGACACATAAATTAGTTGGAGTTGAGGCATAAATAAAAAAGTCCGTCTGGAAGCATGCCAAATTTGTAGAGACATGGCTTAAAAGGTTTAAAGAGTCAATGTGCCAGCTAATGAGCTTTAGCACCCACATGTCAAGGCCCTGGGGAGTTGTTGGCCAGGACAATGAGTATTGACGGCCAATTGTTGTTGTGGTTGTTTGTTGTTGTTGCTGCAGTATGTTTGCCGCCTGCCTGATTTTTCGAGTTTTATCTGCACTGAAGCGTGGCCAAAAGCAAAAGAGTTGGCAATGAAAGCGGCGCTGGCAATGGGATTGGGATTTGGTTGTTGCAATGCAATTGGGGAGTGGGATTGGGGCCACCACGTGGATGACTAGGCGCAGGCTTTTGTGTTGGTTACCAACCGCAAATTTTTTTTTTTTATTATGTGAATGTAGTTGTCGTTTTTGTTGTTGTTGTTGCCATGCAAAAGCAATGGAAACTAATTGAATGTGCTAAGCTGGGAAACATACAAACAGGAGAAAACGCGCTTTACGGCATGGCGCATTAAGGACTCATTTGTTTGTCGGTATGTGTGTGGCTGTGTGTTTGTATTTGCCAGTGGTGGAGCTAGAAGAGGATTAAGCACATTTACCTTGAGAAAATTATAATGAAAGCGAATAACTGATATTCGAAAGCAGCTCCTTAAACGTCATTTTAAATGTGAACTTTTTTTTATTTCTATCAAAATTTTCGAATCTTCGGCAAATATTTAAATAAACTGAAAACTGTTCCTTCAATGTATAGAATTTTTTTCACAACCTTGTAAAATCTTTCAATCTTATAAAACACTAATTTGAAAAATAAGCCATTGTCTTCCCGTCCATAAGCAGCATACTATAGACGCCATATGCAAGATTTAAAAAAAATATCAAGAAATTTTTTAAATGTTTATAGAACGTTCATGATTTTCATGAATTTGGTATATCGTTTTTTCTGTCATTTTGTTATTATTGAAAAATTATTTTGTTCAATGTAAGTGTCGAATCGGATTCACTTAGAACTAAATAGCACTCCAGGGACAGATCTACAATGCGACACGAACCCATATTGTTTCTACAGAGCGATATGTTTATAATAAGAACAAGACGATACAAATTTTTGCCTATTTTCATTGAAAAAACTTTAGAGCTATTTTTCATGTTATTGGAAAAGTCGTCGAATAAATTTAAGTCTTTCTTTTTAACCATCTTAGCCTAGTATCTAAAAAATTAAGTCTTACAATTTTTTGTAGGGATGTAATATACCATTATTTTAAGATTCTAGGACAGCCTTTTCGACTAAAATACTGTTGAAATATTTTTGAAAAAAAAACGAGATATACTGGGGTGCCACAGAAAACCAATTCGAAATCAATTCCAATTCTTGGTGCCACAGACATGGTGCCACAGACATGGCTAGAATTGGAATTGTATCGAAATTGAATCGAATTGGTTTTCTGTGGCACCCCTGATAGGTTGATTATCACTAGAACAAATTCGACCTGATAAATTCTCAAAATTTTCAAGTGCCTAAAAGGATTTTATACTGCCGAGTTAATAGTGTGTGGCAAAGATTAAGCTTTTAAATAAGAATAGTTAATTTTAATCATATTTTGATTATCTTCGTCTAATTGACGACGAATTCACTAGAAGACCATTTTTAAATGTTGCTAAAAATCATACAGTTAGTCAAGGCTCAAAAAAATCAAATATAAGGTTTATGGGCTTCAAAATTTATCGTAGTCGTTTCGACGAAGAACAAACTAAGTGTGCGTAAAATAAGAACAACCAACAAGAGTTAAATAGAGTTTTTAGGAAATGCTAGTAACCTACTTACTAGTCGTACTTATAAAGGATATGACGAAAATTATTTAAGGAGATCAAGCCAAGTTCCTAAATGAAAGAAATAATTTGTACCACATCAGCCACTATTGGCTTGCGGGAGGCGTAAGAAAAAAAATTAATGATGATTTAAATTTTTTTTTAAATATTTTAAGGACATTTATTAACATAGATATCGCGAAGACACCTCGTTTTCTCGTTTTACCTGCCCCTTCCCCTACAAAAACCTACCTACGCCTTTTTCTTCATGTAGAAAGCAATGCTAGAAGCAACCACAACTTAGTTTTTTTATTTTCTGTTGCCATTGCCATTGCTACTTCATCTGCTCTGACCTAACGAGGGTTCATTTTAGACCCGGCAACGGAAATCTAAAGCAAAACGGCAGGAACAACAGCGAACACGTGGAAGTCAACGACGATGAGGGTGCAGAGAGGGAGGGCGTAAGATAGAAAGAGAGCGTCTAAGAAGAAGGACAAGGACTATGGCAATGATGATGATGATTTCTCCATTGCCATTGCGTATTGCAATTGTATTGGTAATTGCGCTGTTAGTGTGACGCTCTGTCGGTTTTTGCTCCTCGTCGTTGCGTTGTCCGTGTAAAAATGCCACAGGGTGAATTTTGCTAGTGATTTTTTTTTCTTCCACATTTTTTCCCATTTTTGCGCTCTCTCACACACACACATACACGTACATGCATGCATACAAAGTGAGGTACAAAAAAAACACCCACCCTGCCGATTTTTTTCTTTTTTGTATGTTTTTTGCCGGAAACCGCCATTTTTTATACCCTGCCTCATGCCAATGGCACGCGCTGACTTGCTCACACCCCCGAAAACTCGCACTCACCCTCCCTCAAGCGTGCACACAGCAGCGTATTTTGCGCATTACAAAAAAATGTGGGTTGTGCCTTATGTTTTTTATTTTTGTGTTTTTTTTTTTGCTTAAAAAACCAACAAAAATGGCGTTGTTAAAAAGCATAATGTCATTTATAAAATGCTCAAACGCAATGGGAAATAATGCTTTAAAGCTAATTTCTTTAAAGTTAAACTGTAACTTTGTTTTATGTAATAAAAGTAATTAGCAGCTTGTTAGCATGCAAGGGAAATTATGATTAGCGCCATCTAGTGTTCGTGTGAGAAGATGAAACTGTCTGATTGCCATCTGGCGTTCAATTATTTTGCATGCAAATTTTTAGTTGTGTTGGCAATATTTTTGATCATTCATAAATTGTTTGAAAAAAAATTGCTAGCGCCATCTATTTATGTCCAGAAATATGAACTACAGTCGTGTCTGGATATATTGAACTAATTATTGCCAGGCCTGTTCAGAATATTAAGGCTGTTCACTATATCAATGTTGACATTTTTTTGTGTAAAACTCATTTCTTTTGTTTACATTTGTGCAAGATATGATTAGAACGTATTTGTAGGAAAATGAAAAAATAGAAGAAACAGCTGATTTTGCAGCAATAAAAAGCAAAAGTACAATTAAGGGGAGTAACCGCCTTCGTTTCTGATGTGTTTTTTCGTCCGTTTCTGCTTGAAAATGCTTTCAAATGCTTTTTACTATTTAGAGATTTTTGATTGTTCACTTTTTTTTTTAAATTTATGTGTTCAATACATCGATAAATAAATAAAATATTGATTATAATGCTGAGTTTTAATTTTGACAAAAGTAAATTTCTTAGTTATATAAATTTTAATGCACCTAGCAATAACCATTCTTTACAATCGCTCTATGGGTACAAAAAACAGCCTAGGATCTTAATCACTTAAGGCCTTTATATATAATTATTTCGCAAAGTAAACTAAATCAGAATATGCTGCTTACAGTATTTATAGTCCGGTCAAATTAGACCAAAAAAGAAGGGTAAAGGTACATAAATTAACAGCAAGCTGAAAGTTGGTGTAATTGTTTAACACATAGTTAAAAATAATATCTGAAAGTTCCTCATCATTCCGATGCGTGGAAAAATTTTTATTCGAGGTCAAAAATCTTGAATAAAATTTTTCAGCTTTTTTCAGCGATTTTCAGCAAAACGGTGAGTTTTATCATAAAATTATCTGAGACATAATTGTAGATCATAAAATTCTCTATAAAAAATGTACTTTTACTTTTTTTCTTAGATCCACCGTTTCTGAGATATAGCGAGTCAAATAATTGTAAAAGTTGTAATCGTCATAATATGCACACGTTTCCAGCCACCTATAAGGTAGTGTACTTAGCGCGTTTTCTTTAACGTGGTTTCCCCAGTAGGCCTATTAAGACGCATTTTTCCATTTCCCATAAAACCATACAACATCAGTTTTTTTGAGGAAAGATACCGTTTCAGTCCCATATGCAAAATCTTGGACACTTATTTTACTGTAACCTAGTACACCATCGTTTTGATAGATCTGTATGGGCACATGAGCTTTTGCCTTGAAATCTTTAGCTGAAAGAGCTTCTTTTATTCGTGGCATCGGTTCTTCCAGTAAAACCGATTATTTTGGGGTAACAATTTGAATAATACCCATTATGTGGAGCGTGTTATTACCGTCTAAGGTATTGACATTGATATCAGCATTGTCTGCAACGTATTGAATAAGTGTTCCACTTTCTGGCGGTAAAACATGAGGAGGACGATGAAAAACTGCTGCTGCTTCGTACATTATTGTATCATTATAAGATGCACACAAACCAAAGGACGAAAAAATTTGTATGAGGCGCTTTTGTTTGCATAAACTATATAACAGATACGAAAAATGTATTCAAGTCGAAGGTGAGTATGTAGAAAAATAGTTTGTGAGTCAAATAATTAATAAATATTCATTTTGTAACCTAAACATTTTTTTGTACTTCATTTTAAAATTAGGGAAACTTCCTTTTTGAATACCCCTCGTATAAGATAAACCAAAAAATTCTTCTTGTAGACATTTTTTCAGAACTCGATTTATTAACTAAAAAGATATAATATTTAAAAAAAAATACATGCATTATGTTATATAAAGAAATGCACCAAATAAAACACAGCCTACAAGATAAAAACAATAACTAATGCAAAATAATTCGATATATCTGAGTTTTTTGCATTTGAATCCAATGTTGCTTATAGGCAACAGCGGGCTTGAAAGGGTTAAGGACTTAGGTCAAAAATAAGTTACTTATGAAATTTATAGATTTTGACTTTATTTATTTATGAATGGCTTTTTATAGTATTATAAGATTATGATGTTATATTTACTTATGGTATTTTAAAAAACATATGTGTTGTTTTTTTAAAACCTTTGTACCTTGAATACCTTTTAAGGTCTTTATTTATTATTTAATTATTTAATACTATAAAAGCCGTTCGAAAATAAATAAAATCAAAGTCTACAAATCTCATATGCGATTTTAAAATTTTGAACTTTTTAAATAATTTGCAAAAAATTCAAAGAGTCGGTCACTATGGGACATTAGAGGGTTAATTTAATCTGCAACATTTTTTTATACATGATCAAAATTGTTAGTTCTAATTTTATTATTTCAGAAGATAAGAAAAATCCCATGGCTGATTAATTTTATAACCTAGCGTTATTTGTTATACAGCAGCTCTTTGGCGCCATCTTTTGATCGCAATTTGAATAACCTACAGCCGGCGCCATCTAGTGGCAACTTGAGCAGACACAGCTGTTGCACGTTTTGCAGCACTAAATTGAAAAACGTTTTGCAGCACCACCAGTGCTGGTCTTATCGTTATCGCTTAAGCAGCTGAAATTGTCTGCCAGCTAAGTTTATTTTAATTAAATTTAGTTTATTTACTAAATTAGTAAAATAGGCAT
Organism: Chymomyza amoena; assembly: GCA_037043745.1. Lineage (NCBI taxonomy): Eukaryota > Metazoa > Arthropoda > Insecta > Diptera > Drosophilidae > Chymomyza > Chymomyza amoena. The sequence goes on from JBAMAX010002929.1 coordinate 107,517, forward strand.
TTAATTTTTGTGCTTAGTGAACAACATTAACTGGCCTCGTTTAAGGCGTGCTTCAGTTAATCGTGCTTCCACGCCAGAACAACAACAACAACGCACAACAGCAACAAAGGCAAACACAACAACATCAACAATGAGCAACATTAATAAGGGTGGCTATGTGCCACCGGGCTTTGGCGCTGGTTACTATCAACCCAATGCTCCACCAGCTGAGGGAGCATACCAAGCGCCTTATGCGCCACCGGGGCACCACCAAGCAGGACCACAGCCAGGCCAGTATGTAAGTAGCGTTGGTTAGAGTAAAACGAGTTGGGGGGCGTTTGATATGACGTCATACAAGGCAAGGCACTTGTTAAGCACAAAAGACTGGCGCTAACTTGGCGTTTATTTATACACAGTGCGTGTGTGTGTATATATGTATGTATAAGTATTTATGAAGAATTGGAATTTAGATAAAAATGGCAGGCAAAAAAACAAATTAATTATGGGGCGTAGCTCTTGGAAGCAAAAAAGACTGGGCCGCATGACCATAACAATGACGTCAAAGACTTGGCAATGCAAGCGTGAAGCGCAGTCATTAATCTAATGACACACGCTTTACAAGATTAGCGCGCAATTAGAGCCTGTTTCGATACGTATTTCACTGAACTCCAGCAAAATTGAAACATGCAACTGGAATTAGTCACACGACAGCTTTTAAACTTATAGCATTTGTGTTTTGCAGGGCTTTGTGTCAGGACCGCAACAGCAATCCGGGGGCTACGCACCAGTACCACAAATGCCGCCCTATGGAGAAGCACCGCCCTATGGCGCAGGACAGCCACCCTATATGGGCGGACAACATCCGCATCCACCTTATCATCCAGGCCAACAGCCGGCCTACGGTGGCGGCATGTTTGCGCCTGGGCATCCAGGACCACAGCATCCCATTATAACACAGCCTGGCATGCCAGCAGCGCAGCCAATGCCCGGAGCAGGCGGTGAGTTATCTTAGCTTGATAAGCGCCGTGTATGTGTGTGTGTGTATGTGCGCAGCTTGAGCTGCTTCCCAAGTCAATGCACTGTCACTGTGATAATGAGACAGTCAGGGCTTTTGACGTTAAAAAATTCTGTGCAGTTTTGACCCAGTTTTGGGGCGGCAGAGAACAAAGCCGGAAAACTCTTTGGCTTATATTAGTTCAAATCAAACATTTCGGCTGTGCCTAAACAAACAGGCACAAACGTGTTAAGCATGTCGCTCTTTTCGGCGCTTCAGAGATGCTAATTAATGTTTTGTATATGCTCTAGCTTTCCAACTACTATCTGTGGACAGTTAAGCACAGATTTACGATCATCTTGTTATTGTTTACCAACCAAAAGGCCTGCAGCTTCAATGTTTCTTATCAAACCGCGTCGCGTTTGCTTTAATTGAACCAATAAAATATAATACAAAGTGTCGTTTAAAAATGGTTCGTTTGACTAGAGGTTGATTTTCCGTACAACGAACATACGTAAGTCAACTTGTGTGCATAGCGTTGGACCAATGTTTCAGTACAATTCGGCGCAGCATCGACCACAGTCGTGTCGGATTTAACGAATCAGTGCACAATGCCAGCCAAGCCAGTTGACGCCGCCTCAGCAGCTTCAAATGTGCAGCAAGTGGCAGTGGGGGCCAATATATCAAATTACATTTCGACGGTGGATCTGAGTGGGGCACCAGGTGATGCTGCAGATGCCAAGGGCGCTGACCAGGGACGTAGTGCGCGTATGCTGCGTCTAATCTGGCATACACTGTACAACAAATACAATAATTTTTGTAACAAATCGCAGACTTTAAGGCAGCTGGTCTGTCGCGAGGCCAACAAGCCGCTGCCCAAGAAATTTCGACGTTCCATGCGTTTGAATAAGTCGGCGAAAAGAAAAGGTTACGAATTCTTTTTAAGCGATGAGGATAGACGGTGAGTGGGCGGAGATGGACTTACATTTTACATAACGCCTTGTGATGAAATCATAGCCATAAACTTTATCTTTTCAAAGGCCATGCGCCGATTAGATATATGTATATGTACATATGTATATATGTTTGTATAAAGTGGCAGACAAAGACTACACACACACACAGACATGCGCTAAATGCCAGACAAAGCATAATGCCCTGGTCTTATGTCAAGCCCTCAATTGAGCATGCTCATAGGCTGCTCAATTGTTGACGACATTGACCAATTGACACACTAATCAACTCTTGTCGCCACTTTGAGCTCTAGGCAGGATTAATTAATTTACTTATTTTTTTTTTTTACTTACAGGCGATTGGATGAGTATACCAGCCGGCATTCCGAATTGTCCGCGCGGATTGGAGTACCTTACGACTATAGACCAGCTTTTAGTTAAGCAAAAAGTAGAGCTTTTGGAGGTTGTCACCGGCTTCGAGACCAATAATAAATTCTCAATTAAAAATGCGCTAGGTCAAAAGGTCTACTATGCGGTAGAGGATAATGATTGCTGTACGCGTAATATGTGTGGTCCGGCCAGACCATTCGATATGAAAGTTTTCGATAATTATCAGCAGGAGGTCATACACATGAGCCGTCCATTGGCCTGCTCTGCTTGCTGTTTTCCCTGCTGTTTGCAGTCCATGGAGATCTCTGCGCCACCCGGCAATGTTATTGGCACTGTTGAGCAGGAGTGGTCCATTTGTTCGCCCTCATTTCGCATTAATAATCATATTGGCGATACTGTGCTGCGCATTGAGGGTCCCTTCTGCACGTTCTCGTTCTGCGGCGATGTGGAGTTTAATGTAAGTGGAACTTATATATATATTTATCATGTATTTGTTGTAATCTTTATTTGTGTTTTTCCTGCAGGTGGTTTCACTTACTGGCGAAAAAGTGGGCAAAATATCTAAACAATGGTCTGGCTTTGCACGTGAAGTTTTTACAGATGCGGACTTCTTTGGCATTTCGTTTCCACTGGACTTGGATGTGCGCATGAAGGCGGTGCTGCTAGGCGCCACTTTTCTAATTGTAAGTAATCTAGCAGGCTTAAACGCTCCAACTTATCTAATAATTGCCTTAATGCTTAGCTATATAGCATTAACTTTTATCGTTTTAAAGTTATGAAACGTCTGCGTCGCAGATTATGGCTCTGAGGTATACGCCAAAAAGTTGCATTTTGCGTTGTGTTCCTTAAGCTAGCCCCTTTCCAAAAAAAAAACCATCTTGCTTTTGTCTTTATCATATAGCCTATACTAAGTAACTCCATTTTGCTTTTTTTTTGCAGGATGCCATGTTCTTTGAAAAATCCGCAAATGCTGAAACTGATCGCCCGGGCATGTTCTAACAGCAACATTTATCGACTTATTTTTGGATACCCCAACTCGACAAAAACTTAAATTATAAAAATTAAAAATATTACTGTGCAGCTCTATAAACTATCGCATACTAGTCCCAATGGCCAAAGCTACGGATCCTTAACTCTTTGCAATACACAAATTTTGACAAACACAGGAAAGCGCTTGCTATAAGCAAATTAATTTTAAATATGTTATGTATATTATTAATTTAGTTTATTATTATTTATTAAGCTCAGTTCAGACTCGATACTGTTCAAAGCTTTAAATTTGACAATGTTTTTGTATAAAGCACAGCTTATAAATGTTTGTTCAACTACGCATTGTTGTTGTTAACGTAAATCTTTATCGAAACTCTACCGGGAACTAGGTTCTTCATCAACTATATAAAGTGTCTTAATATAGAAAAGTTACTTACAAGCTTAAATATTTATCTATATCTAGTACCAATATATGTATAAAATGTATATTTTGTCAATCATTTATAAACAGCGACGTATGTATTTATTTATTTAATAATAAATCAAGTAATAAAACAGATTGTAATTTAATATGTGTGTTTTTAGTATTATGGAAAGCGCTTTGGCAAATAAGAGCTAAAACAAAGAAAGAAAAAACAAATACATTTATCTAAAATCAACAAAAATGACTCCACACCACGTCAAAGTTTTTAAAAATTTCGTCATGTATTTTGCGATTTTTCGCCTACAATGATTTGACTGAGCTACCAGGCGAACAGAAACCAACAGCAGCTCGTTTGTTTACATTTGCATTGCATTTTTGCAGAAGCACAAAAAAGTGTAGCATACTTTTAGTGCCCAATTCTGGAGGCAAAAAATTGGTAACTAAAAGTATGCTACACTTTTTTTCGTGATACAAAATTTAAGTCGAATGTAAACAAACGAGCTGCTATTGGTTTCTGTTCGCCTGGTAGCTCAGCCAAATCATTGTAGGCGAAAAATCGAAAAATGCATGAGATTTTTGAAAGCTGGGAAGTAGTGTGGCCAAATTTTTGTTTATTTTAGGTAAATGTATTTGTTTTTTTTTTTTGTTTGTTTTAGCTTTTATTTAAATACAAATATTCAATAATTTTATTTTTTAAATATTTTGTTGCTATGCGTTTTTGTGCGCCAGGTAGTTAGTTCAGCTAATCGATTATGTGGAACCATTTTGACGCAAAGTGGGCCTATATCCAGGCCAGCTTCGGCTCTATAGTACCTGAAAAGAAGTTTATTTCTAAAATATGTAAATAGCGGTTGAGGCTCTATAAAAATATAATAAAAAAATGTTGGTATGTTTAAAAATGTATTTTTATTTACAATTTTTTTTATTATTATACAATATTATATTGGCAAATAATTGTAAAAAATAAATTATTTAATTTATTAAACATATTCTTGCAAAGTATGCTAGGTAATTATGTATAGTTCTATAATAAATATTTAAAAATTTTATTTTGTATGTAATAAATACAGAATTGTTTCGTAAGATTTTTTCTGAAAGTTTTTCAGTTAATACGGTTAGGCATTAATTTGTAAAATTTCGACGTTCCATGCGTTTGAATAAGTCGGCGAAAAGAAAAGGTTACGAATTCTTTTTAAGCGATGAGGGTAGACGGTGAGTGGGTGGGGATGGACTTACATTTAACACCTTGTGATGAAATCATAGCCATAAACTTTATCTTTTCAAAGCATAATGCCATGGTCTTATGTCAAGCCCTCAATTGAGCATGCCCATAGGCTGGCTACTCAATTGTTGACGACATTGACCAATTGACATACTAATCAACTCCTGTCGCCACTTTGAGCTCTTGCCAGGATTAATTAATTTACTTATTTTTTTTTTTTACTTACAGGCAATTGGATGAGTGCACCAGCCGGCAATCGGAATTGTCCGCGTGGATTGGAGTACCTTACGACTCTAGATAAGCTTTTCGTTAAGCAAAAAGTGGAGCGTTGGGAGGTTTTCGTCGGCTTCGAGACCAAAAATAAATACTCAATCAAAAATGCGCTTGGTCAAATGGTCTACTATGCGATAGAGGATAATGATTGCTGTACGCGTAATTTTTGTGGTCCGCGCAGACCATTCAATATGAAAATTTTCAATAGTTCTCAGGAGGAGGTCATACACTTGTACCGTCCATTGGCCTGCTCTGCTTGCTGTTTTCCCTGCTGTTTGCAGTCCATAGAGATCTCTGCGCCACCCGGCAATGTTATTGGCACTGTTGAGCAGGAGTGGTCCATTTGCTTGCCCAAATTTCGCATTAAAAATCATATTGGTGACACTGTGCTGCGCATTGAGGGTCCCTTTTGCATCTGCGGCCATGTAAATTTTAATGTAGGTGGAACTTATCTTATATATATTTATCATTATTTGTTGTAATCTTTATTTGTGTTTTTCCTGCAGGTGGTTTCACTTTCTGGCGAAAAAGTGGGCAAAATATCTAAACAATGGTCTGGCCTTGCACGTGAAATTTTTACAGATGCGGACTTCTTTGGCATTTCGTTTCCACCGAACTTGGATGTGCTCATGAAGGCGGTGCTGCTAGGCGCCACTTTTCTAATTGTAAGTAATCTAGCAGGCTTAAACGCTCCAACTTATCTAATAATTGCCTTAATGCTTAGCTATATAGCATTAACTTTTATCGTTTTAAAATTATGAAACGTCTGCGTCGCAGATTATGGCTCTGAGGTATACGCCAAAAAGTTGCATTTTGCGCCGTGTTCCTTAAGCTAGCCCCTTTCCAAAAAAACCCTCCTGCTTTTGTCTTTATCATATAGCCTACACTAAGTAGCTCCATTTTGTTTTTTTTTGCAGGATTACATGTACTTTGAAAAATCCGCAAGCTGATTGTCCGGGCATGTTTTAACAGCAACATTTATCGACTTATTTTTGGATACCCCAACTTGACAAAAACTTAAAAACTTAAATTATATGTAAATTTAAAAAAAAATTAAAAATATTACTACGCAGCTCTATAAACTAGCGCATACTAGTCCCTAATAGCCAAAGCTACGGATCCTTAACTCTTTGCAATACATTTTAAAATTGAGTAGTTTTGAACTTGACAGATGTCGAAGAAAATCCATTTCCAACGGGTATCCTCCGAATTATGAGTGTTTAACAACCAACTAACAGATGACCCACCCTATATGGCCATCGGAGCACGATCAACATGTGCAGTAAATGCTGCAAATAGAAAGAAAAAGAGGTAATGTTAATAGATAGTGGTATTGTAATCACATAAATTTTTATGAATTCTGAAATGGCCAGGGTTGTATGAGATGTCGAAGCAAAGCATTTCAATGGACCTTAAGGGTTTGGCGGTGTTTCAATTCGGAGCATTTTGTACAAATTAAGAAAAACAAAGTAATATTGACAAATTATAATTTTAATTTTAAATGAAAATTATATCGAAAAAGTAATACATAGGAAGCTCACAAATTATAACCTTTTTTCTTTAGCACCGTTTTCGCGATTTTTTTGAAAAACATGTTTTTGGCCACTTTTTCAGTTATTTGTCAATATTTCGTGAACAAAATTTTGTATTGACATGAAAAACGATTAGATCGAAAGGTATTGATGTGTTTTTTACAGTGTTAAAAAGTACATACAGATTAAGTAAATATAACTGAAGTAAATAAAGGTATTTTTTTAAAATTACAAATGCCCAACTTGCGTTTTATTCAAGAACCATTTTTTTGTAATTTCAGAGCTTCCAAAGCAATGAAAACTCTGGTTCTAATTTTTTGAATTTCGAATATATGTTATATACGTTCTATTAAGTGAGATTTCCATTTATACATTTTAGAAACTCTGCTCTATAAATTTAAACAATAATCAATTATTTTTCCATTAATAAACAAGATAGCAGCACCAAATTTGTTGCGTATACACATATGAGCTTATAAAGAATAAAAATTTGACAGACATTAACGGACACAAAATTTTTCAAAATTATTTGTTATAAATTTTGTTGTGATTATTTTAATATGTAGAGAAAAATGTGCTGACAAATAAAAAGTTTCCTAATTTTCTTTTGACATCGCGTTCAACAAAAATTACATTCATTTCAATATGCTCTTTATTAGTGTACGGCATTAGATTTACGTCACATAGATGGCGCCACAACAAGCAGTGCAATACGGCACCGCTTGTACTGTTTACGCTGTGCGATGTGCGTAAAGCAGTTTCAGAACACGCTGCTGTTATGGAAACCGGCTTTTAAGGCTTTCCTTTAAAAACAAAACAAGTTTCATTTTATAAATAAATATTAATTGTTGCAGATTGAACTTCCATTTAGTCATTTCCAAGATGCAGAAAGTGTTGGTGCTGCTACTGAGTCTCTTTTTCTCGCAATTGTACGGAAAGGATGTACAGGAATGTGAGCTGCTAACTGGGAAAACCTATTTATGTCGCGAAATAGAAACCTTCGAAATGTTAAACACGTATGTGCAAAGTGATTGGCAGGGCGTACAGATAGTTAATGATCATTTGGGTATTGAGAGTGTTCAAAATGAAGATGGTAAGCAGTTCAGTGTGCTAAAAAATATAATATAATTATTGCTTTGTTTTAGTCAAAAGCCTGCCTATGTTGGCCCAATTGCTTCGCTTGGACTTGTCGCAGTCGCGTGGTCTTACCTTAGGCGACAAGGGCTTCCAGTACTTTACTGCATTGCAAGAACTTAATATAACATACTGCGAACTGGAGGAACTGGTTGACCAAAACTTTATAGGCAATTCCCAGCTGGTCAATTTGGATGCCAGCTTCAACGATATACTTGCTTTGGACAAAAAACTGTTTGAGCAGCTACCAAATTTGAAATATGCCAATTTTTCCAACAATCAAATAGAGACAATAGAGCTTCATGCTTTTAAGAGCTTAAAAAACTTGGAGTTCTTAGATTTTACCACCAACGAGCAAGTAAATATTTCTATAGGTGACTGCGATAACTTGCGATTTCTGAGCATCAGCAACAACAACGTAAGAGATGTGAGTCAAGTGTAGTTGAGAAAAAAACCAGTTTTTTTTGGACTAACATTACTTTGGGGTTTTCCAGTTTGGTTGGTGTCACTTGCGTGGCGTGCCTCGTCTTCAAGAGCTGCAAATACATAGCAACTGGCTGGAGGTGCTGGATAAAGGCATTTTCTATGTCTTACCGGAACTACGGAGGCTGAATGTGTCCAATAATAATATATACGAAATCAAACATGACCTTTTCCTGGGTCCGAAGCGGTTTGCGCCGCTGCGCTTGCTCGACTATAGCTCCAATAATGTCAAAGAGGTCAAGGACTATGTTTTTAGTAACCTATTGCTGCTGGACACGCTTATACTACGTACTAACATCATAACGAGTATAGGAGCCAATGCATTTTACTGCCTTAAGTCTTTGAGGGATTTGCAGCTGCAGGAGAACAAAATCAAAAGTCTGCCGAACAATGTCTTTCACAATTTGACTCGGTTGGAGCGCCTGGACTTAAGCCGCAATAGTCTTAAATCTCTGACTGCTAATATGTTTGGCAATGTGCTGCTGCGGAAGTTGACCTATGTGGATTTAAGCATCAACAGCATAGAACAGCTGCATCCATTGGCGTTCTCCTCGCTGCCACTGCTCCAGCAACTCAATTTGCGGCGCAACAAACTGACCTCCCTTGATTTACGCATGTTTGCCCCACTGCGTCGACTGCAGTGGCTCAGCTTGGCTGAAAACTGGCTGCCGGAAATCGATAGTGATGTGTGGCACACCTTTGAACAGCTGACGGCTCTGGAGCTGAATAATAATCGGCTGACTTTTATGCCACAACTAAAGAACGACAGTCTGCAGCAGTTGCGTCACATCAGCATTGAGGGTAATCCCTGGCAGTGCGCCTGTTTGGATGAGCTGACGTCCTGGCTGAATGAACGCAAGGTGGCCTATGCCAGTGCGGCAAGTGCCTACTTCTCCGGACGGAAGCCGCTCTGTGTGATCACGCCTGTATCGGAATGTGTCAAGGACTTGGCGGCAGTGCAAGCGCATGGCATAGTAGAGCGATATGAGCAGATTTGAGCTTCAAGTGGACTCCACTGCCACTGTATTTTCTCCCTTGGGAGAAGTGAATTTAATTAAGCGTAAGAATTTTTAATAAAATTTTCGATTTGCTTGAGATTGCGAAAACTTTCTTATGCATTTTATGCAGCTATTTATCCTTGCAAAGGCAGCAATTCCAGGACTTTCACTTAATCAATAAATAAATGAATTGCGCATGTGTAAAAAGTGTTCAAGCTGCTAAAAATTGGTACATGCAAATCGTGATTCATTGGTGAAATTCAAGAAATCAAGAGAAGTAAATGGTTTAGATAAGTCGATGATCGACAGAAAGCTACTCTATTCAAAAGAAAATATTAATATTAAATATTAATTAATATTAAATATAAAATGCAACAATATTTGACTTTTTTCCTTTAAAAAGAACTGGCTGATAGATAAGTTTCTTTATTTGCTGTTGACATTGCGTTCAACAAAAATTACATTAATCTTAATATGCTCTCAGTTAGTGTACTGCATTAGATTTATGTCACATAGATGGCGCCACATCAAGCAGCGCATTACGGCACCGCTTATACTGCTTAAGCAGTGCGTTGTGCATGACGCAGATTCAGAACATACTGCTTGTTGGCTGCTGTTATGGAAACCGGCTTAAATGGCTTTCCTTTAAAAACTAAACAAGTTTCATTTTAAAAATAAACATAAATTGTTGCAGAGTAAGCTGCAAATTTAGTCACTTCCAAGATGCAGAAAGTGTTGGTACTGCTACTGAGTCTCTTTTTCTCGCAATTGTACGGAAAGGATGTACAGGAATGTGAGCTGCTAACTGGGAAAAACTATTTATGTCGCGAAATTGATAGCTTTGAAATATTAAACAAGTATGTGCAAAGTGATTGGCAGGGCGTGCAGATAGTTAATGATCAGTTGGGTATTGACAGTGTGGATAATGAAGATGGTAAGCAGTGCCTCCTCTAAAAATAGAATATCATAATTGCTTTGTTTTAGCCAAAAGCCTGCCTATGTTGGCCCAATTGCTTCGCTTGGACTTGTCGCAGTCGCGTGGTCTTACCCTAGGCAACAAGGGCTTTCAGTACTTTACTGCATTACAAGAACTTAATATAACATACTGCCAGCTTGTGAATCTGGTTGGAAAAAACTTTATAGGCAACTCCCAGATGATCAATTTGGATGCTAGCTTCAACGATATACTTGCTTTGGACAAGAATTTGTTTGACCAGATGCCAAATTTGAAATATGTCAATTTGTCCAACAATTTAATAGCTGAAATAGAGCTGCACTCTTTTAAGAGCTTAAAAAACTTGGAGTTCTTAGATCTTACCACCAACTATCAGGGCAATATTTCTATAGGTGACTGCGATAGCTTGCGTTTTCTGAGCATCAGCAACAACTACGTGAGAGATGTGAGTCAAGTATAGTTGAGAAAAAAGCCGGTTTTTTGTAGACTAACATAACTTTGGGATTTTCCAGTTTGAATGGTGTCACTTGCGTGGTGTGCCGCGTCTTCAAGAGCTGCAACTGCATAGCAACTGGCTGGAGGTGCTGGATAAAGGCATTTTCCATGCCTTACCGGAACTACGCAGGCTGAATGTGTCCACTAATAAAATAAAAGAAATTAAACAGGACCTTTTTCTGGGTCCGCAGCAGTTTGCGCCGCTGCACTTGCTCGACTATAGTTCCAATAAAGTCAAAGTGCTCAAGGACTATGTTTTTAGTAACCTATCGCAGCTGGACACGCTTATACTACATACTAACAGCATAAGGAGTATAGGCGCCAATGCATTTTCCAGCCTTAAGTCTTTGAGGGATTTGCAGCTGCAGGAGAACAAAATTAGAAGTCTGCCGGACAATGTCTTTCACAATTTGACTCAGCTGGAACGCCTGGACTTAAGCCGCAATAGTCTTAAATCTCTGACTGCTAATATGTTTGGCAATGTGTTGCTGTGGAAGCTGACCTATGTGGATTTAAGCTTCAACATCATAGAACAGCTGCATCCATTGGCGTTCTCCTCGCTGCCACTGCTGCAACAACTCAATTTGCGGCGCAACAAACTGACCTCCCTTGATGTACGCATGTTTGCCCCACTGCGTCGACTGCAGTGGCTCAGCTTGGCTGAAAACTGGCTGCCGGAAATCGATAGTGAAGTGTGGCACACCTTTGAACAGCTGACGGCTCTGGAGCTGAATAATAATCGGCTGACTTTTATGCCACAGCTAAAGAACGACAGTCTGCTGCAGTTGCGTCACATCAGCATTGAGGGTAATCCCTGGCAGTGCGCCTGTTTGGATGAGCTGACATCCTGGCTGAATGCACGCAAGGTGGCCTATGCCAGTGCGGCAAGTGCCTACTTCTCCGGACGGAAGCCGCTCTGTGTGGTCACGCCTGTATCGGAATGTGTCAAGGATTTGGCGGCAGTGCACGCGCATGGCATAGTAGAGCGATATGAGCAGATTTGAGCTTCAAGTGGACTTCACTGCCACTGGACAATAAATCAATAAAGCTAAACACTTTTGAAGTTTTCTTTGCGTCTTAGCGAGTGGGTGGGTTGGATCGTTAGGATTGGGCTTGGTTGCTCACCCTGTTCGAAGGAAGCAAATACTTTGTTCGTAAATCACAGACAATTGAATGACCATGGGCAAAAAGTTTTTGCGTGCCAAAGTATTTGGCCAACTGTCGTAGAACAATAAAAGCTGTAAGCTGAAAGCGGCCAACAGAGCAGAGATTCATTCTCAAATACTTAACACCACTTAAGCGAAAGCAGTTGGACTATGACGAGGATGTGCCACTGAATGTGGCATTCACATTGAATGCGAACAATCTCAATGGAGCTGATTGCTGGAGCATTATCAACCATTGCTGCTCTCCCTTGGGCCCTCGGGAGAAGTGAATTTAATTTAGCGTAAGAATTTTTAATAAAATTTTCGATTTGCTTGAGAGTGCGAAAAGTTTCTCATGCATTGTATGGTGCAGCTATATATCCTTGCAAAGGAGCAGCAATTCCAGGACTTTCACTTAATGAATAAATAAATGAATTGCGCAGGTGACAAAAGTGTTCAAGCTGCTAAAAGTTGTTTCATGCAAATCCTGATTCTTTAGTGAAAATCAAGAAATTAAGAAACGAAAGATAAGTGAATATTTTAGAATCGACAGTAAGCTGCTCTATTTAAATGAATAGCTCAAGGAGAATGGGAGATATTTGTAAAATTGTGCCCTTGCTTATATGAAATCTATCTGCCGAATTGGATGGGATCTAGCTCGATTGTTACTATCGCGAAATTCTTTAACGGAGAAAAAAAAATGTGCAACTCACTGAGATCCGGTTGCTCATGCGGCCGTCCATCTGCAGCTGTATCACTACCCGAGGTTACAATAGACATTTTGGTATTCCTCCTGGTTGTCTCTTAAATAAACCCCACAAAAAAAGGTTCTTTTAGTGATCACAAGAAAATATTAGACACTTCTCTTAGGTTATGCATAGTCTTATGCATCACTCTGAGATCTACCTTATCGTGGTGTAGTCTAGCAGGCTACCCGAGGCTATAATAGATATTTTGGCATTATCTACCATTCCTCTTGGCTGTTTCTTACCTAACAAATAAAGATTCTTTTAGTGATCCCAAGCAGGTTTTAAACATCCCGCTTAGGTTATTCCCTAGTCTATTGCATCTGAGATCTAGTTTTTCGTGAGGCTGTCCATTTGGCTTAATCGTTACACCAGTTTATATAGACATTTTTTTACATTCCTTCAGCAGTCTCTTATACTATAAGTTTATGTACTCATAAACCCCATACATAAAGATTGCTCTTGTGTTCCTAAGCAGTTTTTAGATACCTCGCTAAGGTTATTCCCTAAGCCTGATGCAAAGACTCGTTGGTCATGACTAATGAACTGGTGGGTTTAACGATCTCCATGATTTTTACGACGAATCTTGGGATCTATTGCTGCCTACTAGCTCTAGCGCTCCTTATATAGTAGAATTTCAAAATTAATTTATATATCTGGGATGTTGGTAGTCTAATGACATCGCGCATTGAGATTGTGTGATCGCCCAGAAGGGATACCCTTCTTCTGACAAGAGTGTCACTTTCCGCAAGTATGTGTTAGGAGGATTTCTCGCTCATTTTACAGAAACTACAGCTGCTGGAATCGACGATGCGCATCATGCTCAGATTTTTCCTGGGTCTGCAGTGTCCGTAAGCAGCCCAGTAAGTATCGTATGGAAATTCTTGCCCAAGTTGGAGATTTTCTTAAGCCTGTTCAGATTATAGGAGCAGATGAGCTGCTGGGATTGTCTTAGACCAGTCGTGTTAATCCAGTGCGATTGTCGTCAAGATCTCTCCCTTTCTTGTCTCCAGCCTCAGGTCGAGAGCAATGTTTAATCCCCTTAACCTTTAAGTACAGAATCTGTATACCCGATCTTCTAAGCCGAGCAATATAATCCACACTACACCACTCTTAAATTTCAAATCATTGTCGCCTGTATCCGATGCAAGTGTATCTGTATATGAGTGCACCTGAATGGGTGTATTCAGAATGCATTCCCTGCATATGTAAATAAGTAGTTCAACTTCATCATATTCATGGATAGCATTGAAAGCCAGAACAAGCATTTCAACCGTGGTATTCAAACACACTCACCCAGACTCTTGTGCTCGCACAGAAACCAGGTGACAAAAGCGTCGCACTCCAGAGCGGACAAAAGGGCGTTGTGCATACAGTGCTGGCAATTACAGTAGTGACACATAAAAGAAAAAAAAAAGGTGGGAATATAATGTCTAGAATAGAGCTGGCTGGCTGGCTGGTTGCCTGGCAACTGGCTGGGTTTGGCACAGTTCCTTAAAAGGAACAATAAAAGTTTTTACATGCCAACTTTATGGGTTATACAATAATGGAGCTCGGCTACGCAGTAAGTAACTCAGGGAACTTTTAACGGGTTGGACTAGAGCTTGTTACTTTAAAATTTTCGAAATTTAAATCGATTTAATTACATTTGCTGAAACATTTTGGGACTCTGTTTGAAGAAGAAGAAGAAGAAGCACACGATGAAGGAGCAATAGTTTTAGGGTAAACAATTTGTAAGCTGATGTGAGGCAATTCCCATTTGCATTGCTTTCAATTTTCTTATGAATTTTTGTGGTCCAATAGCAGCAGAACGAAGGACAGACAGCAGGCGAGAACGAGAGAACGAGTGAAAAAGGAGCGATGAAGTCCTTTCAATTAATTTAGAAACAAACTTTTGCCTGACTTTTGTTTGCACAATTTGATATCCAAAGTGACACAGTAGCCCTTGCGCGTGTGTTTGTGTGGGTGTATCTATATAGCAACAAGTGTAGTGCATACATATATATATATATATATATATATATATATAGACACACCGATTCACACACACATAGAAAACTTCCGAATGGCGTGCTGAATATTGAACCCTCATCAAACGAAATGACGCTTTGTGGTGTCAAAGACATTATGGTCATCAATTTTGGTGTGTTAGTTGGACACTGTGCAAACAATGGCCATAGGAAATTGTGAGTGTGTAGAAGGCTACTACTAGAACGTCGGTCTACCTGTCGTATACTTGATATTTGAAATTTAAATTTTGTTGTGGTTACCCTAAATTCAACAACTCGAGCATATTTCTCCAACATTTTCAGCATTTTCAACTTGCCAAATGCAGTCAAAAACACTTAAACATTTTGGGGCAGCATCTAAAGTCTGCCAATTTTAAATTAAAGTCTTGCTTCATAAGCTTTAATTACTTTTAAGGGCAATAAAACAAAGGTAAAATATTATTTTGGTATGGCATAGTTAACATAGTTCTTATTAGAAGCTAGCTTCAATGGGAATTGTGGGTAGAGTTTTCAACCAAAAAAAGTAATCGGTATGTACTACAGCTAGGTCCTTGCTGCAGATTTTATAGCAAGTGTTAACAAAATATTCATAAAGAAAATTGTTAAAACTTTTATTTTTCAGAAAATTACTTCATGCGCAGTACTCTACAACTTGGTCTAAAACTAAGTTATTGGATGTATAGAAGCAGAAGTGGGGTAAACCCGACAGTATGGGTAAAGCAGACCTCCCACTGATTCTCAAAAAATAGCAATACTGAGTGAGCTCATATGAGTGCTTATAAGCTTATTTTTAATGTAATTTTTGTGAATATTCAATTACACAATTTTTCTTATAAAGTAGAATGATCGAAAAAAAAATGATAAGTCTATTCAAAGTATTAGTTGGATATTTCGTAAAAAATTTTTATTCCAGTCGTCATGTAAAATAACATAGTGGGGCAAACCCGACCTATGAATAGTTGGCCAATCAGAAGTCCAGCTTGAACCAAAAAAAGATGGTAAGCTATTTGCGCAGCAAATCAAATAACTCTGACAAGTTACTTAGATTTATTGACATTCCTTCAACTTTGATTTCGATTTGTACCATATGATCCAAATATTACTATATTTTAAAATAAATAAATTCAGTTTTGTAAAAAAATAACTTGCGCTTTTAAGTTATAAACGAAAGCTTAGCTCGTATCTGCACTAAATCGGCCCAACAATAGACGGTCGGATTTGCCCCATCATTTTGAAAGTGTCAAAAATAGACTTTTTTTACACTTGAAAAATGGTCAGAAGAAAGTTTCGGTAAAGTGTTAGCTTTAGTTAAGATCATATCTGTGCTAAATCAGTGAAAAAACAGAAGGTCGACTGTAATCCATCAAATATGAAAGTAAAAAAATTTAAATGGTCGGATAAATGTAAAATAAGGCGAATAATCGGGCTTACCCCTCCATTTTTGAAAATGAAAAAATTTACTTTTTTGAAATTTGGTCAGTTGCGGCAAAGTGTTAGCTTCAATTAAGACCCCATATGTGTTTAATCAGCCAAAAAATAGGCGGTCGGGCTTACCCCACCATTTTAAAAAATGACAAAAATAGATTTTTTGGAATAATGGTCAGAAGAAAGTTTTAACAAAGTGTAAGCTTTAATTAAGATCATATATGTGTTGACAATAACAATGGTCGAGCTTACCCCGCCATTTTTGAAAATAACAAAAATTTACTTTTTTTGGATAATGGTCAGAAGAAAGTTGTTAGTTTAATTAAGAGAAAAAAAAAAGCAAAGACATATCTCAAAAAGCTTCTTAGCTTTATTTTAGTTTATTGCACTAGTTGATAAGATGCAAAATAATCATTTTATAGCCAAAACTAATTACCAGGTAGAATTTGCCTCACCAAACCTCAATATATATTTATTAAATCCTTTATAAGCTGATTTTTTAAAGGCTAATGCTAACTTTCATGTTTCCAATTTAATTTTTGTTAATCCAAAATCGTTTAATTTTTATAGTATGTATATATTTTTAGTTTTGGTAAAAAGAAGTTCTGAATGCATCATTATAGTCAGGATAATAAAATTTTAGTGCTGTTTGGCAACAAAATGAAAAATTTCGTTTTATTGAGTTTAGATTATGAGCTCATAGAGAAAAATTTTAAATGTTAGTTATATCGTTTTTTCGTAATATGTTTAAAATTAATACTAATTTTTAATGCCTATTATATGCTTTAAAAATAAACTGCAATTCACAAACACATTTAAATAACTATTCTAATTAGATTTAAATAAATGCATTTAACGATTTGACTGAAATGAATGTTGTAGTTATTGTTGTGGTTTATTTTAAAATAAATGCTGGCAAATGCGGTTTACAATCAAATTAAATTGGGTTTGTTAAATGCTTTTAAGCTTTTATAAAATTTATCAAATATTAATTAACCTTTAGAGCCAACCAATTGGTTTTCAAGCTTTTAGAGTTGCTCGAACAGATGCCTCAGATGGTTTAACTCAAAGCCTAAGATCTTAAAGCATCTGTGTGCGGTGAATTGCATAAAATATGAGTTGTTGTTTACATTGTATAACGATTCGTTTGGAAGCAAGTCCCCGAGCTGCATCCCTTGAGACAGTGCCGTAAGCGCATAGGCCTCGATGCCGGTGCAGATATAGGATTTGCTCTTAAGGGGGGTTTTTACTTGGAAGTGGTGATATATTAGAGCTCGCAAATGAATGTTAGCCCATGTTCCCACATTTATGTTGGACGCTCTGATTCCGAAAACTCCCCCATTGATCCACCTCTGCTTCGAGGGTTGCTTCTTAGGTACTCCCAACTGCACCCGCCTCTTCATCACTGTAGTCAGTAGGTATAGGTAGATCTTACCAGGTATTGGATAACAAAAAATATTGGTTATCCAATACCTGGTAAGATTGGCCTTGCCAATCATTTTGCTGCTGCCAATCAGTTCCAGCTTGTTTACTTAACGTCTCAGTCAATCAATTGTTTGTTACCGGTCTCAATACCAGCCTTGGAAATGTCGGTACTGTTTTCTGAATATACCTCATTTCTGTACTGTCAGTTACCAGTCAGTTCCATAGTAGTTGCAAAATACGCTCTCAAACAGATTCTTGACGGTGTACAGGGTACAGAGAGAGCTCTGAGGTTTCCTTAGGTGGTCTCCCATTTATCCTCATGCATGTTGTCAGCTTATGGAAACAATGAATGAATGACTTCGTCAAGCTCCATGTCTAATATTGCACAGGATAGTACAGAGCTGGTGCAGGAGAATTCAAGTAGACCATAAGTCAAAAATGTATGTAATGCACAGAAGGACACCCCCAAAAGTTACCTTAAATTTAATCAGGCTAGAGAAATCGGTATAGAGATGTCTGACTGTCTGTCAGTCTATATGAACGCCTAGATCCTTGACCACCCATAATGATAGATAGATGATAGATAGATGATAGATAGATGATAGATAGATGATAGATAGATGATAGATAGATGATAGATAGATGATAGATAGATGATAGATAGATGATAGATAGATGATAGATAGATGATAGATAGATGATAGATAGATGATAGATAGATGATAGATAGATGATAGATAGATGATAGATAGATGATAGATAGATGATAGATAGATGATAGATAGATGATAGATAGATGATAGATAGATGATAGATAGATGATAGATAGATGATAGATAGATGATAGATAGATGATAGATAGATGATAGATAGATGATAGATAGATAATAGATAGATGATAGATAGATGATAGATAGATAGATGATAGATAGATGATAGATAGATGATAGATAGATGATAGATAGATGATAGATAGATGATAGATAGATGATAGATAGATGATAGATAGATGATAGATAGATGATAGATAGATGATAGATAGATGATAGATAGATGATAGATAGATGATAGATAGATGACAGATAGATGATAGATAGATGATAGGTAAATTATGGATTCAGAGTACTTAAAAAACAAACAAAAGTTGAAGATGGATATTTCATTCAAAGATATCGGTGAAAAATTTTAAGTTCCGAAACTTGTACGAGTTCCCAAGCGCTGTACTAAATTACTTTTCCTTTAATTTCAAAAGAAGTTATTTTTTTGAGCAAGACCTCTAAGTTGAATGAGCTTTATAAGGATTTTCCAACTGACTGAAGCTCTCATCGTTGTTGTTGTCCACTCGGGGAGTATGTCGATTATTGCAGAGATAGATTGGCGGTGGTTAATCTACGATGGACTTCGACATCGTTGGTTTAGCCTAGGTCGGAATACATTACATACAGCTTCGGTAACTGACTAACTTGCACGAAGGTCTTCTCGTCATGGTTGAGATGGTCTTTGTTCTTGCCTTATGCATTACCCATTGTTTAGGTCGCCATTGAAAATGCATTCTTTGGAAACTCTTTAATTTTGTAATTTTAAAATACGAGCTGGGTATGAGAGAGAGGTTGCTCCATAATGAACTACGACGTTGCCAATCATGATGTCAACTGTTATTCCATTATAGACAAGGTTGCAATACATTTTCGGAGCGCCCAACTCATTGCCAAAGAGCTTTTGTTTTGTTTTTTCGTTCAAGGTGGCAACTCTATGCTAATGCAAACCGAGCTGTTCAACATTTGCAAATGTTTGCATTTGTTGGAAAGTTTTTCAATTTTCAGCTATGCGAGGAACAAAGTTACTTTGGTTAATGTCAAAAACTACAGCCCACACATCAAGTTGCAACAACGTGTGCCACAGCATAAATGGGAGAGTGCCACAGAATGTGCTGCAAGGTTTTCCAGCTGCGGTATCTGGCCCAAAAAAATTTCACAGCAATTATGCAGCTGGCTGAATGTTGCTCTTTCGCCTAGGTAACCAGCAACCAGAAACCGGAGCTGGCATTAACCGTGCTCCACAATATTGGCAGCTACCTTTAAATTGGAGTCTGCAACAGGGGGAAGAGAGCGCCGGCAGAGAAGCGCTCGTATTTCGTTGTCGGAAAATGCCTGTCTAATGATTTTTAATAGCAAAATTACATGGACGTCTTTGAGGTGCGCCAGCTGAGTAGTCCTTAGTCCTTGAACACAGAGGGCACTAGTTCAGCTGCTTGTGGCATGCAACATAATATGTTGCAGCATGGAGTAGGGCAAAGGGAGTCTTTAATCAACAGCACACAATTCAATTTGCATTAGCGGTCAATAAATGATGCATACAAGAGATTGCGTTTGGATTTTCCAGCTGTTTCCCGATTGGTATCCTGAGCACAAATTAGTGGTTCTTAAACAATGGCCTTTGAGTGGTCCTTGCGGTCCTTGCGGTCAGTGTGGTTCCTGTCTTCCATCATAAGCCGCCACTATCAATTTCAGTTTACTTTAACAATATTTGCTAATTGTGTTAAATTCCACATAATTTGCCAAAATTAACTGGCCTACTGCGAAAGGATCAAGGACAGCGCAGCTTATGCAATAATTTGTCAGGACAGGCTGTTACGGCAGCGCCATTTTAATAGCCGCATTTTGAAGGCCGCAAAAATAATAAATATTAGAGATACGGGTCAAAATTTTATTGACTGGAATGCATTAAAAGATGTCCTTGATTCGTGCATAATTTTTTATACTTGTGATAGTTGATTTATGTGTGGAGAACTAGTTGTGGTCTGGTGCTTTTTGGACTTATTAAGGCAGTTTAACAACAACAAAAATTATTTAATGATGTAAATGCATATTAATTTCCTTAATAAGTATTTATAAAAATGTAGCTTAATTTTATTATTAAGGGCTTAATTTGTTGTTAATATATTAAGCGTAAATATTTATAATTAGTCGTAATAAAAGGCCAAACGCATTTGCGACGCATAAATTTTGCATGCTGCGATGGGCCTTAAATATAAAAAATGTGCTCAGTCACGGACGTGTCCGACAGTTTTAATACTCTGCGCTTTTATTTTTTAAACAAATTTTATTTATGCACATTCATTCAAAGAAATTTT